>JAUELK010068724.1:4344-22344 GCA_031471215.1 Gastropteron pacificum | reverse complement strand
CATAATGTGTTGGTTTGTATGTTCCACCAAACAGTATATCAATGCCATAATGTGTTGGTTTGTATGTGTGTTCCTAGGCAACCCATCCAAGAAGCTGAAGCGCCACATTTCGTCCTTGTCTTCAGTGGATGATGATGTGGACAGTGTTGAGAGTGAGGAGAACCTCAGTGGCTACTACACCAAGGCCCCTGGAGGGGGACTGGCACCTCACCCCTCATGGCAGGCCGCAGACCCCATGGAGCCAGGTTAGTTAGGACATGTAGTAGTAGAAAAGCGTATGTCTGACTGCCTGGAAGAAGTGTGCGATTGACACACTTTGTGATTCCAAGATATAAGTTGGATTTCTCAGTTCATTGTTATTCCAGGTTGACACACATTCATATTCATTGAAAAATAACCAATAGAGGTAATCGAAATCTGGGAAATGTAGCTTAAAGTTAAAGAGCAGATCCTGTCGTTTCAGAAACAAATACAGACCTCGGAAAGTCAATTTTCCTTCTTTTCCGCCATTTTTTTTCAGGCAGGCAGACATATAGATTCTATCTAGAAAAAGTGAAAAGTTACCACCCGCCCCCTATCTTCGCAGGCATGAGTGGTCATGGAGGGTCCATGCACTCCCCTCACATGATGCTGGCAGTGAAGCCCAAACAGGAGCCTGGCTTTGCCCCAGTCAGCCCCTCGGGCAGCCTGGGTGGGCAGCACTCTCGGGGCTCGCTGGCGCCCACCCCGCCACGCCCCATGAGTACTCACACGCCTGGCATGATGTCTGCAGGACCCTCGCACTCTCAGCAACATACACCACCAGGCCCTAGTGAGTACAGCCTATATTCAGAACAGTTCTTTTTGTAAAACATTATTGACATTTTCATTGAGTAAATGTGGAGGAAAAACCTCTTAAGAGGTGTAATTGAAAAAACAAGACAGATGGCGCAGAATCACTAGACAGGTTCAAGGCAGCAACCATCATTCCTGATGGCGACAGACAGACAGACAGAAGGTGCAAATAGTCAGAGAAATCCAAAAACACAAATTAGTATAAATGTTCTGTTGCTGAGTTGGTCAGAAGCTATTTTTCCTGTACTATTTTATAGGAAATTTCATAATTTAAAAAAATGTGTTTATCAATGAACTAAAAATCAAAAGTTAATGTATTGTTTATTTCTTTTGTTTTGTTCATTTCATATTTGCTCTCTTCTCATAAAAGTGTTGATATTTTACTTCATGTCCTTCATACCAATGTGGACTGTAGTTACATTCAAATCCCCTGCACTTGATACTTGATGCTCTGGGTTAATATATGCCAGACAGTATACCAAAAAAAAAGACAGCCTGTGAGGCGTAGAAACATGCCTATAGCCGGGTACCCCTTTTGCACCTGGGTAGGGTGAAGAAATGGTGGTAAAAACCTTTCCCAAGGGTTTACGGAACTAGCCCCAGTCTGAGCTCGAACCCGGGGTCGTTGGATCCGGAGTCCTGCACGCTAGCGACTGAGCTAATCCGCCACATGAATAGCATTTGTTGAAATGTGTAAATGTGAAGTCATGTTTAAGTTTAGCTGTCCACAAAGTGGGTGAAGAGGTAAACAGTAGATAAGCTGTCCACCCATTAGCCAAAGACGGGTCAGCAATCATGTGCTGATTAAGTCCACTTGAAATCACATGTTGGCATGGAAGGACTGTCTTACATAGATAGCACACAGATAAGATTACTCTTAAAAATACATATACGTCTCTACATAAAGATGACCCTTGAAAATACATGTACATCTCTACTTATGCACGTGGCTTTAGGGCTTTGTTTTTATCTCTTTTAAAATTTTAAGAATACGTAGTCATTATAGATTATGTGTAGTTGTTTGTTTTACTATAGTGGTTTGTGCCTTTATTTATCTCTTTTTACATGTTTAGAAATACATTATCATTATTTATAATTATAATATATTTTATTTTGTAGGTTTTTTTATATACTTGAGTGGTTTGGGGTTTTGTTTTTCTAGTATTATTATTTTTCTATTATTGACCAAGGAGTAATTAATAACAGGTTGAAATTCCTTATTGAAATAATACATGTAGTATGACTAGACTCCTTGAGCCTGGTGCTTACAATTGATTTGTGATTACATTCAATACTTTGAATGCGGGCCTATTGGTTAACACGTTGGGTTGACTACTTCAGTCTCCACGAGGGCAGCATGGGTTGTTTCAGATTGGGCATTGCCGAATAAAAGTGGATTAGGTGTTTATTGAGTCTGAAGTGTTCTTTTCTCAGATGGAAGATGGCAGATATATTACATAATGTGTATGTTGTGTGTTATATTGCAAAGCATGTTTTTGTGTGATACATCACAGAATGTGTGCTGTGTGTTAGATTACAAAATGTGTTTGTTGTGTTTTAGATTACGAAATGTTTGTGTTGTGTGTTACATTACAAAATGTGTGTTGTGTGCTACATTACAAAATGTGTTTGTTGTTTGTTAGATTACAAAATGTGTGTGTTGTGTGTTAGATTACAAAATGTGTGTGTTGTGTGTTAGAGTACAAAATGTGTGTGTTGTGTTTTCCAGGCATGTCTCAGACCATGGTGATGGCCCCGCATGGCCTCAAGTATGAGGCAGGACAACAGAACAACGACAACACCTTCTCAGACTTTGTCACTTTGGTCTGCCAGGAGGCTCAGAATGCTCAAAATCACGTAAGTCAACCAAGATACACACACATACTCATCATTCTTCTTCTGTGCATTTACAAAAGCTGTAGTCATTATTTTTCCGGGATTTTCGGGTTGCTGATATCCGCCGCCATGGACATTTTCCAAGTTGGCGTGTCCTCCGAAAATTACGAATTAAAAACAAAAAAATCATGTTTGCTGGAATCGGTAATCAGAATGGACCAAACCGAAACCAAAATTTTCTAATGCTTTCTTATCTTGTGAAATTGCTGATGTCACTTTGTTTTCTTTTGACAGTGTTTTGATATATAGCAATATCAATTAAATTCATGATTAAGAAAATATGGTATCCTGATTCATCAACTATGTCTGTAGTCGGACAGCTTTCAGCGTTTGGGAGAATGGGTGGGAACATTTTCCAGTAACAATTGTGGACAAAGCTGAACTAAGTCACAGGGAGCCAATGAACACTGAGCTTGTGTTACTGCAGAGACTACACTGGAGCAAGGTGGCAGTTGGAAGTCTTGAAACTTTGAATTTTCGCTAGTCATACCACAATTGTTTCCTTTCCAGTTTTAAGATTGATTAGGAATGGGTTCTATTTAAGCGCCATAGAGCACTCCTGGTGGATTCTGGCGCTATATTAATTCGTTATGATAATCATTATTGTCATCATTTTAAGGAAACAAACTGATGTTTGTGAATGTTCTTTCTCCTGTGTCTCCAGTCAGGCCAGTCGTCGCCACCAATCCGCAGCCCGAACCGTCTGCCCCAGTTTTTCTCTCCAGGCATGCTGCCCCCACCCCCACCCCCTCCCCCCAACTTGGCACGGCCCGTGGCCATTCTGCACACCTCTGAGGGACACACTCTCTCTGCCACAGGTGGGTGCAAGGGAGGAGGAGGAGGTTGGTGGTGTTGTTACCATTCCCTACCGGGGAGTCATTCACTCTTGTTCCTCCAATGCCAATCTTAAGAACTTGAATGAATGTCTAGGCTTGTTGGGTGGTTCATAGAGAATGTTGTGTGTCAAAAGGATGATATATTTATATAGTACTTTACCCCGCTCTACAGCATTTTACAAATGATTTTGTGAATGAATGTCTGAGCTGGTTGGGGGGTCCATAGAGAATGTTGTGGGTCAAAAGGATGATATATTTATTTAGTACTTTACCCCGCTCTACAGCATTTTACAAATTATTTTGTTCATGAATACAATGATATATAATAATCATGAATGAGTAATGTTTAAACCTTTAAAAGCAGTGTTGCCAGTCTTCTGGAAATGACATATCTATGAAGTTTGCTTCATGTATTTTGCAAGCATATTTTGACCAATTTAAATGCAGGAGAGGTAATTTTCTAGCCTTTAGTAAAAAAGTTGAGGGAATGAAATCTGGGAGAAGTGACAAGTGTGTAAAAGTCTATCTGTGCTGACAATCCACCGTGCACATCCCTTGCCTTTCAGGAAGCAACAGTGGTTCTGGTGGTCTGCCAGCGTCTGGTGTGTCTAGTAGCTCAGGTCCTGGTACCCCACCTGTGAGTCGCACGGTCATGTCTAGTCCCTTTAGCGTGCTGTCTCGCTCTGAGCATGCCTTCACTCACATTCACCCACAGGTGAGGAGAGTCTTGCGGTGGTCACACGGCCAACACTTGGGGCCTTCCTCTCTACTGGCACGACACAGATAGGAATAATAATAGGAATAATATATAGCTTTTATGTAGCGCTTCACAATGCTAAAGCAAGCTCTAAGCACTGAACATTGACTGAAAAACAACACAGTCAAATAACGTATTCATGGGATTTAAATGGTTCATATGGAGTCAAGACTTTTTACGGGCTCAAATCATAAAATACAGATAATGGCTGTGCATGCCTGATAGATGTACAGATGGTCTAGATGTTTGAAGGCAGATTTTCCCTGGGCTCAAATTTTAGAAAGACATCTTCTTCAGATAGTAACAAATCACAGGCTTACTCTGCTTTATTTCACACAAGGTCTCTAGGTTCCATTGAAAGTAGGCTATTATACAGTTCAAGAGTCCATGTAGAAACCGAAACTGGTTAGGCAGACGAATCGGGCCAATAGCGGCGGGCATTTAGCTGGAGACCACTGTATCTTAAAGAATTAGAAGAGATAATTTTGAAAATGAAAAAAGTGCCTTGATTAGCTTTTTGAAAGTCATTTTTCCTCCAAGTCAATCCTTTTCCCACTACACATTTAGATATCGATAGAGGATGAGAGGAAGGCTCCCAGTGGATTCAATGGTTGAAAAACGGATTTGAAAAATCACAATATTCTCAAGTCAATCAGCTGTTGAGCGTTTGCTCTTCATTTTCAACCCTGTTGAACTTTGTAAACTCCCCACCCACTTACCCACCCAATGTCAGTAGGCACAAAGACATGTGCTGTTCTTCACACTTTTCAACCATTGATGCTTCGGTTTGGTTTTGTTTATTTCATTTAGTTGTTTATAGATGTGATTCTTCATATGTATCACACATTTTGGAAGCTGATTACTACAGCTCTTTGGAAGTATGTAAGACTTTTTGCTACTCTTTCTTGGTGCGGCTGTTGATTGGTAGATGAATGCATGTTACCTAGACTCATTTTATAGTTCACTTTACTTTACTTTGTTTTTGTCCTAGACGTGTGTGCCAGCTCTGCATGCTATGAATGTCTTGCATGTCAGATGTAGACTACCATTACTGGAAGTAGTAGGCTTAGCCGTGGGGTCGGGGTAGGAATGGAACGGTGGACCATTCTTTAATTGTTGAAATGCCATCTGAATGAGGTGAAATAATGGGTCTTGGGGTATTAGGACATTTTTTTCGGTAACATTTTCTAATCTCATCATAGATTTCAATTATCAAAGTTTTGTTTTGCTTTTTTGTTTTTTAATTGACTTTTCTCTTTATGCTCTGTAAGCATTCACTTTAGAAGACATTTGGCTAATAGCTTTTCCACGCTGTGTGGAAATGGCTCTGATAGCACGATAAATGTTCTTGGTGTGGTTTTTTTTTTCTTTTCTTGGCTTAGTTTTCAAGTCTATTCATAGCATGCATGAATGACATGCTTTTCTTCTGTTATGCTAGTTGTGAGCTAGTTTTTTTTTCTGGCATCCATTTTCTCTCTGCTCTTTTGAAATTTTCTCAAAACGATTTTGTAGAAGTCATAAAAGCATCATAACATGTTGTCATTTAAGACCACAGATATTGCTCTTTTCTAGATTTCTAGTTGTATTGATTTAACACCTAGAATTAAGTCTATCCAAAGCAAGCAAAACAAGGCTTTAAAAATAATCAAATTTTCACAATTTTATGCCAAGAATGACTTACCATGCTCTAATCAGAATACCCTGAAATAAAACCAGTGGTACTGGTACCAAAGGTTCATAAAGAATTCATATAAAGTGAATTGCACTTTTGCTTACAGAAAGTATTTACTGTTTCCATTTAGGGCCACACTGTTCTCTTCTCTTTTATAATGTCAAGCTAGTATGGATCCCCTGAAGCACAAGTTCTACTAAGTCATGTCTGTGGGTGGCAATAGAGGGGTGATTAGAAATTACTTTTTACATTATAATCCATAGGGCCACGCAGTGGCTGAATGCTTAACACACTGGATTAACCAGT
The DNA here is from genome assembly GCA_031471215.1 of Gastropteron pacificum. Taxonomy (NCBI): domain Eukaryota; kingdom Metazoa; phylum Mollusca; class Gastropoda; order Cephalaspidea; family Gastropteridae; genus Gastropteron; species Gastropteron pacificum. The sequence continues at coordinate 16,043 of JAUELK010068724.1, read as the reverse complement.
TTGTCTCCAAGCGGCCAACCCGGGTTTGAATCCCCCTGTGGGGCATTCTGAACATGGGTCGCGTGGGCAGTTTTCATGGCTGTCCACCCCCATCCTATTGGAGACGGATGTTAAAACGTATGTCCCACCTCTAAAATGATCTGTAAAATGTCGCTAGGGTTGTAAAATTCAAACTTTAAAAAAGAAAGGGTGTGTATGTTGTCTGGCAGGTTTTTATGTACAGTAGCATCTGCCATGTTTAGATCTGTCTGGTGTCTTTGAATTATTATCTAAATTACAGTGATGATTTCTGTTATTGTCTTGTTTAGCAATTTTCTCCCATGTATTCTCAACTGTGTGTGTGTATGTTTGTCTGTCAGGTCTTTACGTACAACAGCATCAGCCCTGTGAACGCCATCAGTGGAGTGATCAGCCCCACCACCCTGAGCCTGATTGCCTCGCCCATGGCCACGCCCCGGTCCACCCCCAGGTCCACGCCCATCAACTTCAACTCTCGCTACCTGGCCATGGAGGAGAACATGGACTATGCCATGCTGGCAAACATCATGCCCACAGTCAACACTGGGGAGGAGTCTCTGCTGGGAGAAGGTACAACACACACACACCTACCTCAGCTAGGATACCCATCAGAGAAATGGGGCCTTTCTTGTTCAGAGTTTCATTTTTTTTCGGCCTACTCCTCCCCCTCGAATCATCACCACTTTCCTCCCCTAATCATCACTTTTTTCCTCCCCTACTCATCACCCCTTTCCTCCCCTAATCATCACTTTTTTTCTTCCTCTAATCACTTTTTTTACTCCTAATCATCACTTTTTTTTACTCCTCTAATCATCACTTTTTTCCTCCTCTAATTATCACTTTTTTCTTTTTTCCTCCTCTAATCATCACTTTTTTCCTCCTCTAATCATCACTTTTTTCCTCCTCTTCCTCCTCATTATCAATGTCTATGCTGTTCACTTCATCATCACCATCTCTTGTCTTACTCCTATGTGTGACTGCCTGGAAGAAGTGCCTTAACTGACGCTTTTTGCGATTCTGAGATATCATAGTCACTCTAATGTCGTTTTTTTTTTTCAGTTCACCGTTTTTCAAGGTTGAAACATTTCAAAATTCATTACAACATGACCAATATAGAGATAATTGAAATCTGTAAAAAGTGCCTCAAAGAGCAAGCACATCCTGTAGTTTAAGAAATAAATGAAGCCTCGGAAAGTCCTTCTTTTCCACCCTAATCAGGCACCCAAATACCCTGTACCATTCTGTCACATCAGTCTGATGTATCTGCCTTGTGTCATGCCCACAGACCGCTACTTCTCGGCTGTTCATTCCAGTGAGAGCCTGGACTCGAGTGGTGGGGGGGCCAGTGGGGGAGGGGGAGGAGGCAGCCAGCAGCTCCAGCAAGCGGGTCCCAGTGGCCCCGCCCCTCAACAACCCGGCACGCCACAGCAGGCGCCCGCAGACAGCTCGCCAAAGTCTGCACAGTGAGAGGGAGCAGAGGATGGGTGTGGTCACACAGGGCCCGCGCAGTCCTCTCTACTCTCTACTCTCCCCAACTCCTCTTCTGATTCACTGATAGACTGCCGTGGTTGTATTCAGATCTAGGCTATCGTATGTTAAAGGCAAACAGCTTACAAGAGATAAGGGGGAAAAGCAAGTTCTCTTGTGTTTAAGGCAGAAGGCAACAACTAGCTCACAGCGCAAGGGACTAGAAAACGGAGAGCTCTCTTACTACTGTGTCGTCTGGTCTTCAGGATGGATGTGTGGGGGCGTATACAATTTAGGGAAATCAGTTCTCAATACAGTACTACATAGGGACAGTGGTCCTACAGTACTGTAGAAGGAATGTCTTCTTGCTACAACCCTACAAAGGGAGTTGAGTCTTGGTCAGCCAGACAGTGAGGTAGCCTGGGATAGTGTTCTTGTCTAGATCAAGTCTTGCAACAATCAACGCGTCATGTGGTAGTTTACAAGTGATAGATGAATAAGATAAGTCAAAGTTTGTTCATCATCGGATGGGAATTTCATTCTTGAAATTAGAATCGTGGCTAATGATTGTGAAGAAAGTTTCAGTATAGTGTAAAGATACAGGGCTTCCTGTAGAGAGTTAAAAGTAACAAGACATTGGTAACTTCCGATGGATTCCTTAATGTAGCCTGATAGCTTTCCAAGTTGAATATAGGATCATTTGGAACAAAACTCGCTATTTTACTTGTGAAGGAAGTAGTATGGATTCCTTTTGCAATGTGGAGAAATTTAAACCAAGGATAGTCCACTGTTAAAGGTATTTTTTCATTGTTGATTGTTTTAACATTGTGTGTTATCCTAGTAATTCTCCTCTTAATCAATACACCTTTCTGTAAAGGAAATTTCTATTGTAAAATGAAACAAAGATTCAGAAATGGATCTTTGTTTGTTAATACACATCTTAATATCAAAGCTTTCTCTGATGCTGACTTTGCTGAGATAGGAGTGAAGATAGTCAATAATTTTCGACATCTAAGCCTTAAGCTAAGTTTTGTAAATGGACAGGGAAACAAAAAAAAGAAAAAATCCTAATGATCTGACTGAAAGATAGTTTGAATTATGTACTCAAGGAAAGTCTTTTATGTGATACCTTTCTTAATTGTCAAAATTAATGTGATACACCTGTACCCAGCAATTCTACAACTATTTATCGTTCATGGTGATGAGATTAATTCATTTGAATAAGACAGGAAAAAACAACTGAACAAATATATACTCAGAAAAAAAAGAAATGCTTACAAATGTTATGTGATATCAATATGTGGACGTGATCTTGCCACCAGCTAGGCTAGTGAAAGTCTTCCCAAGACGTAGTAGTCTGTGTTTGACTGTGATGGTGTAACTTATATCGGTACCTAACCCAAGGCTGTGCTACTAAGACTTGTCCCTGACCCATGACTCGTTCGTTAAACTTTGTCAGGACTATCTGTGAACCAGAATCACTCCTCCCTCGACCCAGCCAGCGTGTCTGTCTTTGTGTGTGGGTTTTTTCTTTTCGACTGTGTGGGCAGTGTGGCTGGCTGGGTGTGAAGGGAGACTGGTGAGCCAAGCAGTGAACTCGTGCCAGGAGACTTTGGAGGACATCTACAGGGAGAGGGAGTCTGCACTGGGCCACAGCGGATGAGCCGACTCTCTGGGCAGCCGACCACAGGTCTACCTTTAGGTCTACCTCAGGGGGTCTACCTCAAGATTTACCCCCGGGGGGCCTACCTTGGGAGGTCTACCTGTGGGCTTACCTCAGAAGGTCTACCTGTAGGTCTACTCCAGGCAGGTCCACCTGTAAGCCTACCTCAGGGGGGGTGTACCTGTGGGTCTACCTCAAGCTGTACATTGAGGGTCCACCAGAGGCCCGTCTGGTGACATGGAATTACGTCTTTCATTACTTTGGCTTCATGTTGATTGTTTTCTCTTTGGTTTTCACTTGGCTTTTTCTTTTTCACGAATGCATTGTTCTCTTACGGTTGAATCGAATACTATAAGATCCACACATCTCGTGTAATATACAATGATTATTATTTATATACCCGATACTGTTACTTTATTCATATTGTTTGAAGTAAATATGCAAACTTTAGAAGAATGGGTTGGTAGTATTTATCACATTTTTTAGTAATCTTCCCCAGTGTACATATATACCTGCATGCATTCATTTTGTTTGTTTTTTCCTCTCACATGTACAGTTAATTTATCAGCAATGTGCTTTACACAATTTTATATTTTACATCTTCATCTGCGATGACTTTGATTTTTATTTGCTACACTCCAATCCACAATTATGTGACATGACTGCTGGTGACAGGCCAGCCAGACGGCTGTGACGCCTGGGTGATGTACCGCCAGGGCTGCCTGGCTGTGTGTGGGTGTGGGTCTGTGTGTGTGTGCATGTGCGTCTGTGTGTGTGAATGGCCTGTAGTCTGCCCCCCTGAGGCATGAGTCAAGTCTTCCCTACTACTGCTATCTTGCCCTGGCAGGGCCCACCACGTCTTCTGTCAAACATGTATGCAAGCAGCGGACAGTCATATTCTCAAGACCTGCCCTCCTGCACTTGTACGTATTCAGCATTACCAGTCTTTCATCAATCAGTCAAGTTTTTTTCTACTACTACTACTACTACCATTGTTTACATCATCCCCTATTTGTATTTCTACAGTAAGACTAGCAGCTTGCCAGTCTTGCAATGGACTTGACAAGCTGTCGCTGTCATACATAGCAGGTGATACCAACTAATTTATTGCTCTAAGATTTGTTTGTGAAGGTTCGGAAATCCTTGAAATACCGTTTAGACTCTGGCGGACTAAACCAAGATTTTCCCCTTAAAACACAGACAGTGACTAAGTTCACTTTTAAAGATTTTTTCTCCCCCATGTAATTACAGTAGAAAATGTTAAGCTTCACTGACAATAAATTGTCCAACAGTACAGCTTCCTTCATAACTAAAGCTTCAGTCACATTTTGGATCAGCGCTCTTTGCTCAATGACTTGTTATGACCCCATCATACAATGACATCAGCTGTAACCATTCTACTATTCTAGTACTATTTGTCAGGGCTTTAGCGATCCTATCATCGGTATACTATGCATATGTGTAGTACAGCCAAGATTTTTCTTATGCAAAAAGAAGACTTAGCCTTTTTCATAGAATAATGCTTTGATGCTTGCCATGTGTGAATTGAATTGTTACTTTTTTTTTTCCTTCTTTTTAAAAAAAAAGTTTTTGACCTTGTTCTCATTGTCAGGCTTTGTAGCGATGCACCTAGGCACACTAGTGTGTGATGGGGAACTGTTTTGTAGCCTCTCTCTCTATACACCAAACAATTGATGTGATCATTTTTGCCTCATCCTGTGTCTTTAAACAACTGCAAGTATCAAATTATCATGTATTTATATGCAGTAACTTATTTATTCACCAAAAAAATTTTGTTTTCCTTTTAAACCGTTGATTCTACATACAATGAGGAATACTCACAATGAATAATGAATTTTTTTCTTAGACATTTTGCTAGAGCTGAGTGTGCCCTGTATTCATGTCACTGCTCACTTTGAACTTTTGACTAATTACTATGTAGGGAGAAGTGAGCATAAGTACACACACACACACATACATAAACTCTGCCATACAGATCTAAGTGTACCATTAAATGAACAACTCACATCCACTCACACAATCACAGTGTGTGGCACCATCCGAACATGTCCCTTAACAATACTTTGTTTTAGGTTTTTAAGAAATTTTGTTTCACCACCATTATGCCTGTCAACTCTGGAGGAAATAATCTGGATTTAAAATCCTGTCAGATCTCAGATCCGGTTGCTGATTCTTTTCTTCTCAATGAAAAAATAAAATATGTTTGAGTCGTTTTGTTAAAGAGTAGACCCTGTACATACAGAGCACAAGTCTATGATGTGACTTTTCTTACCCGTCGTGTACACTCGTCTCTGCTAGTTGCCCAACTTTAGACTTGTATTTGTGAGGAATTGTCTGTTTAGTGTATTTATGTCAATTCTTTCCATTACACTGAAATAACCTTTCGTATATCAGTGTGCAGCATCAAAAAGTCGTCTACTAAAAACTTACTTTGATATTTGTGAAGGTTTTTTAGCCGGGGGTTTGGTGGGGTTTTTGTAAATGGATGAAAAGACCTTTCCATTTCTTTGAAATTCTTATCTAAGTTATATTCAGAATTTTAACATTTTATAATTCACTCCTCACAATCTTGCCCCTTACATTTTATCGTTCAATTTGTCTAACATCATTTACGTCTAACCTCCAACTGAGAGACCGCAGACGATAAATCGAACTTCATAATGTAATAAATCCTAAGCACTAGCTGAATGTCAATGTCAGTATGAGACAAATATAATGTTATGTAATAATATGATACGTCATAGTTTTCTTATCTATACGCCCTTACCTTGAGGGTAGTGCTTGATGGTAAATATCCAACGTACCTTACCAATTGATTTAGTCATATCTTTTACTTTTACATGTATTCAACAAATCTAGCTGTAAGGGTAAAGATAGAAGCTTAAGATTTTAATTTTCATATAGAAAGGGCTTCAAAAAGTTTTTCTTCTGCGCCAGCATGTAGTGGCTATACAGAGAGGACATGATGGCCCCTTGACTGAACTACCTCCTTACCCTGTGTGTGTGGTGTGTGTGTGTGTCTGGTGTGGTGTGTTTGTGTTTGTAAGTTCTTATTGTATGTCAGTCTGTTCCCATTTGTATGTTACTGTCCCTTGATGTAGCACTGTGTACATGAACATGTTCCTTGTGTGAGTATCTATTTATCTTTGTGTGTGTGTGTGTGTGCCTGTCTGTTCATGTACTTATGTCTTCTAATGTATTCTGTACTTATGTCTTCTAATGTAGGCCTACCTGTGTGTAGCTGTCAAGTGTTTGTCCATGTATGTGCATGTTCATAGTACTTGTTATTTGTATGTACCTGTCTGTACATACCAGTGTTTGCGTAACTAGTAAGTATCTCAGTGTTAATCGGTATACTTGTAAGTCTGTACATGCCTAGTATAGTTTTGTTTGTCCATTAGGGCTGTATGTAACTGTGTGCTCGCACGTGTGTATGCTCAGTACAGCTGTATGGACCTAAGTGGCCAGTATGTCTGACTGATGAGTGTATCCTGTAGTGTGTGTGTGCCCCCAATGATCTCGCTCCAGCATTGTGTGATGAAGCTGCCACTGGGCTCTGACTGCCCCAGGCATGTGTACATTAGACGACTCCTCACTTGTAGTGGTACTTCTATTTAATTAATGACTTCATATCTACCCAACCCCAACCCCACCCCTACCTTCTCACTCAACACTTCCACTTGTTCATGCGGGTTTTTGTCTTTGATGCCTTTTTGTTCTATCATTTTTACCATCGTTTCTGTTTTTTGTTTGACATTGCTGAATTTTTTGAATTGATGGAAAAAAGCTCTTCCAGATTTATGGTTGTCTGTGAGATGGTTTTGTTCTCTCACTGTGTGTGTGTGGTGTCCAAAGCTACATGATTCTAACAACATAAACAAATGGCTTAATGTTTTCTTATCATCCGGTTGAAAGCTTGGATTTTATCTTGACTGGGAGAAATGTAACATCTAAGTTTGCCTACTACTATTACGATTAGCCTTTGAAGCTGTCTTCTTGTTGCCGTGCCTACTAGTGTACAATTTGTACCATGTTTATGTTTGCAACCGAGAGGAAAACTTTGTTCTCAGGCCTTCATACCACCATCACTGCAGGGGGTTCTTCTCTTTCTCTATTATTATTACTACTACAGGCCTTTGTGTTTTATCAAGTAGGCAGTTGAAGCGACACATCAATCTATGCACATTTGGCACACACTGTAGCAGCCTTCAGTCCCATGCATTTACTACCACTCCACCCCCAAACTGTGTTGCCTAATGATCCATTGAGTGAAGCAGTCTGTTTGTTTCCCCACACACCCACCCATACCCAATCAAAGACAACAACACCAACAACTTGCTGCCTTGATAGATGGCTGCTTGGACACCTTAGTATTCTACTACAAAGTTCTCTACTTGTTTGTTTGTTTTACTCTTTGTGTTGTCCTCAACAAGCAAGATATGACGACTTGTTTTCTTTTATGGAATTTACACTTTTATTGTTATGATTATGGTTCTTCTTCTCATTGATGTCCATTGATTGATGTTACTGTGAAAAAAAGCTCTTTGTTGGGACTTGTTTCTTCCTAGATTTATAGTGATTGATCAAATCAAATCCATTTACTACAGATATGCAACCAATACACATCTGGCCTTATTTATTTATTGATACCATGTACAATATTATTATTATATCTCCTTCTTTCCAGTTTTACCGTATGAGTTTGTTTTCTTGTGTGTGTGTACATATGTACAAACGCAGCCACAGAGGGCCCCCCCCTCCCTCTGTCCATTATAGTAGTTGTCAGCTTTTTGCCTCCTCTTACAGCGTGTGCCTTCATTTCATTGAGGTTGCTTGTGGTCTCCTTACCCCCCAGTGAGTGACACAGTGGTCTGGAACACTCAGTTTGTCCTCACTAGACGGTTTGCTGCTACACTAGATCTTATGATTATTAATTATTGTAATTGTTGACAACATGCCATGATGCTTGGTTTGCTGCACGACAAGCAACAAGACATGACCCTTTATCTCTCCTCGACATTATTATTATTATTATTATTATTATTACTACTACTGGTGTTACTGTCATACCTTGTCAAAGAATCACTCAGTTTGTTATTCTTGTAACATGATATTATTTAAGCAGATTCTTTGAGTTTGAGCATTACCAATGTTAGTACCATAAAGAGGGGTAAAGTGTATAGACATTGGCTGATGGACTGTGACAGTCAGAGACATTAGTTCTGACCCTACATAGGCATAGGTGAAATTGTTTTGTTTGTTTGATGTAGACTGGATGAGGAGATTGACTTGCAGGCATTTAACCAGCTAATGTTAAACACTACAAAGGTAATCATCCTGGCCACACTGTGTGAGCCACATTCATTGGTGAGACACCTACTTTGTCATTCATCAAAACATTTTATAAAGAGTTTTGTTTTTTCTTTCTATGTAGTAAGTAAAGCACATTAAGCTTGCTGTAGAGCTGGGCAGTGCGCTATGTAAATGCTATAACTATAATTTATTACTATGATTATGATAATGTAGTAGCAGGCTAAGACCTAGCTTATAACTTATACACTAGAATACACTTGTCATGCACACATAGGGCTACCTCTCTGATGTCAAAACTATGCAGTCATCATGCTATCTATAGGGCTATTTATGGACCAGCTTTGGGGGTGAAGATACAAAGAGACAATAAACAGCCAGAGCTACCTTTGACTTTAATATTTGTAAAAAAAATGTTTAGAATCAATACCATTTGATTTCTGACCTGTTGTTGGGTGCTTGGTTTGTCCTTTGAACACTTTATGATGTGATTGGCGCAGTCTGTGTGCCTCCTACAGAGAGAGAGCTATAGGCTGGAGCCATGGCTGTAGGCCTGATAGGCCCCCCTGCTAGTTGTGTTAACACTCAGTATTACTTTGACTTTGTCGATCAAATAGAAGGCTGTGAACTCTTCTTATTATTTCATGTGGATTTTTATTTTATTTTGTTAAATTTCTTGTCATTGACCACTGTGGACTATCTGCCTGGCTGACTCGGCCAGCTGTACTGGTGGCTCCTACATGACATATGCATTTAGATCAAGAGCCATGCTTTCCAAATCTGCAAGAATCTCCTGTACATTGTGATTGTTCCTTTGGGAAGGCTGGACACCAGTTAGTACAATTCTTGAAAAACTTTGTATTTTATTTTAAATGTGTGAACTAATTTATTTGATACATTTTTGTTTGTTTCTTAAATAGCCATCATATAACCACAGTACCAATTCTTACAGCTTTGGGACAAATTTGTGTAAAGTTGTAGCTAAGAACAAATGACTACACTAATTGACCACTGAGGAAATATTTGATTAGTTATTTTTTGGTAGGCTTAGTGTTATTTGGAAACTGAAAACTCACCTTTTAATCAAAGTATCAAAACTTCTAATGCCTAACGATTTGCTTGGAAGAAATGAGCGATTTGCTTGGAAGAAATGAGCGCTAAAAGAAGATTCTTGGAAAAGTGAATGCATATAATTTGAGGGTGTTTAGGTTGGGTTTTTTGGTGTTAATTTATGTATTTATTCATTTGTTAACATTTATTTAAATGAGTCCCAGTGTAGTAGAGCTGGTACTGGTAGGTGTATGTGGTGGTACTCATACATTATGTACATGCTGGTTGATTGTTTGCTTCTTCTACATGAACAACACATCTTTTCTTCCATGGCGCTGTGACACTTGTACATACTGACTCTGACACGCCTGTGTACTACACACGTGTTGTAGACTACTACACACTTGTTGTTGTACAGTCCCCTCTGCTGAATCAATCCAAACTGTTCAGAACCAAGAGAAAAGTTGTGAATTTAACATTAACTTTTGGATTAACTGTAGACCATTGATCAGATTGACTGCAACCTCATTATTTACAAGCTGACTCGAAAAGGAACCATTCTATTACTAGTATTACTTGAGGAAAATGCTCAATATTTTAAAATGTTGATAATCGTTTGAATCTGCAGTGGCGACTGTGCTTCATATGGTAGTTCTACTCACTGCTGTACTACACAGTTGTTGTCGACTATTTATTCCTTATTGATATTTATGGCTTACTTTTTTTGAGAACGAAAAAAAACACAAAAAGAATCCCCCTAGAAAGAAAAGCCAATATGGCTTGTCAGGGAAAATGTCTTGTGTGTGTTTAGTCTGGTCAGGGTCTTGACGCCTTGACGGCCTGTTGACAACAGGATTTTTGGTTATCATTGCTTGTGTCTGTCTTCGTATAGTATTGTGTGTTTTTTTTTGTCATTGTGGGTAAATTACAGAATATATGTATTTGTGAAATTTACAGCTAAAATATTTTGATGAACAATTCTGTTTCGTTGTTTTATTTACCTGAAATCTGAGACAGGGATAGAAAGCAAGCAGTTTGGGATGATCTTTCTATCTGTAGGGGAAGAACAGTAGGAAAGAATGTTCATCTAAAACAATGTCGTGAATGGCTGTCACATAAGCTTATAGATTATTCCAGCACTGAAGGATTAGGCACTGGATTTTTAGAAAAATTAGAACAAAAAAAAGATATCTCAGTCTAGACAACTCAGACTGGGTTTTCCTTCACTCTTCTATAACCTTTTCATATCTGAAACTGAAATCAACAAGACTTCTGGCCTAATTTTGACCGTTTGAAATTGATTACCATGGAACCAAACTGTCGGCTGAGTAGTTCAAGAGTTCTGACCCTACCACTAGAGCTATAGATCAATTATTTCATTGATGGCGTGCCAGCCAGACTCATTCTTTGCAGCAGACTTTGGTGTTAGACATAATGACGTAGTTCACAGTTTTAATGATAAAGACATTTCTTTTACCACAATCTATTGAGAGAAAAACAAGCTCAAGACATGAATGTAGGATTGACGTACTCAGAGCCTAGTTTGATTTCCAGAAGGGTCTTATTGATAGACATACACATTCTCTCTCTATGACACATGTAGTTTATGTAGTTAGACATTACTCCGTGCTACTGGCAGTGATGTACCTTTGTGTTGACTGACTGTGAGGAGGCATCCTGTAGTTTGGGATACAGCCTCTAGTGTGAGCCAGTCCTGTAGAACTGCCTTGTTTTGTTGACCATGATTGCATGCCTTCTACTTCCAACCTTCACCAAATACTCCTCCTTCCAGCTGATGGACCGTGCTAGACGTGCCACCTACACCAGCTTATGATGATACACCTTGGATAGTGGGCTCACCTTGGGCCACCATTAGGGTGTCACACTGGGCCCTCCAACCTTTGTGTATGATGCTCTTTTGTTAGGGGACACATTGTGTCACTATCACCAGTCTATCATACACCTTGAGACAGGGGCTCAGGTTGTGCCCTCTGCCACCAGTCTAGGTGCACTTTTGAACGGTCATTCCAATTGTGCATGATACACTGTTGAACGGTCGTTCCAATTGTGCATGATACACTCTTGAACGGTCGTTCCAATTGTGCATGATACACTGTTGAACGGTCGTTCCAATTGTGCATGATACACTCTTGAACGGTCGTTCCAATTG
>JAUELK010068613.1:0-12697 GCA_031471215.1 Gastropteron pacificum | reverse complement strand
TTATTATTATTATTATTATTATTATTATTATTATTATTATTATTATTACTATTATTATTATTATTATTATTATTATTCTTTGGGAGCCTTTGACCCGACCATCACTCTACCTCCAGTTATTCTAAGAAAAAATAGGAGCAGATCAAACTATATTGTCCATAGCAATATGACGTTTTTATGGACATTAAAGTTTGATCTTTTCTTATATAAGTGATGTTACTATTATTATTATTGTTATGTTATCTTATCTTATTCACACTATTTGCACGACTTGTTGCAGCATCTGCATCTCTTTCTCTGGTGGAACTTCGAGCTGAACCACCACTTGAACCTGCGACTGATATCACGGGCTATGCAGTGGTCGCATTGCCTGAAACACCACAATGCCAGATGTTAAAACAACAACAACAACAACAACAATAAAGAAAAAGATGCACGGGGCTACAATTGAGGAATTGGCTGATGCTTTCCTACAACAATAATACAGTTATAGAGAGTTGATGATATTGTATATGACAAGCAATAAACCTGTTGATGTTTTTATACAAAGACCTGGTTATCGTTCTCTTCTTCTCAAACAACTCATGATTGCCGAAGTGCAAATTTTGAATGGTTTTAAAGCATGCGTTAGTCAAATTTAGTCAAACGAATCTTATGATGATGTAATGGTATACTAAGCCCATGGTCCTTGTATCCTTCCTTGAATTTTTGAATGGTTTTGTGTTGTCAATGAACAAGGCTTACGTAAGTGAATGTCGAAAATGACGGGGGAAAGCGAATGAGAAGTTATCCAAAGGCCCAAGGGAAACAACCCTAGAAATACAATTAGTGTTGCCTGAAGTTACCCCAACCATGAAAAACCTTGTGCATGAATGCTGGATGGCTAAAGACACGAAGTTTAATTTGACGACATTATGAACACGCAATGGGTTTGTTTACTACTTCAGTGGAGTAAAGCTTGGGATGTTGTTTTCACATAATATGTTTACTTACTTATAGTCCATCAGGGCACTTCTGACCAACATACACCCTACTGTGTTATAGTATTCTGCCTCGTTCCTTTTTACAATTTACACAGCTCTGGCCGACAAGAAAAGTTTTGAATTTTTGAATCAAAGTTAGATAATAAAGAATGCTTTGTGAATTTCAAGATAGCTTTTTAAGACTGGCTGCTTATCACATTATGAACATAATGACAACAGACACATCGAAAGAGTAACCAACAACAGCATTGTGTTGAAATTCCTAAACAGTGGTTTATTCATAGATCTTATTCTGAGCAAATATTGCAGATACAGTGTTTTAAAAAAGAAGAAAAAAAAAAGAAAGGAGAAGCTTGATGATAAAACCTGTTCTAGCTGTGAGAATGCTTGGAAGAAGAGCCTGCTCCAGGCTTACTACAATGTACTTGGCAATCACTACTGCCTACAGCAGACACAAAAGAATAGACTACATCTCACATTGTGGCACTGTACATATCTACAAGGTTTGACAAATTCTGTACACAGCTATTGCATAACACATGCGCCTATCTGGCTTTTTCAGACGAGATCCATGACAGTCGCAGGGCAAGGGACTAAATACAATCGCAATAAATAAATTAAGACACAGACTTTTTCACATATTATGGAGGTGTAAGTTACAAGTAACCAGCAAACAAGAGTAAGACTAACAACATAATATGTACATGTATACCACAAAACACACACCTTGGTCAAATCTTCACTTTTGCCCCAAGACAAAACAGTACATGAAAGCACCAAGATTTAGAATGCTAAAGAAAAGAAGATAGTTGAAGAAGAAAATACTAAAGCTTATTGTGAGTGAGTGTTCAGTGAAATACATAAACTTGCGAAGTACACAGAGGTATGGTTTTATCTCTATAGATCTGACAAGACAACGTCAGTTAACATAAGATAATGGTTTCCAACCCATGCATTGTAAAGAGTGCCACTTGGTAGTGAGGATTGTAGATATATTGTCATGCTAAAAAACAAAACATGTTGAACGAATGTAAATAAAACACTACATTAAAAGAAACAAATAAAAATTAACAAAACGAAGAAAGAAAACAGAAATAAATATCATGTTTTGCTAAGAAGTAATAGTGGTAGGAATCAGTGTCAATCACTTCAGTTTGATGGTTTAACATTTCTTTGCTGACACTGACAATGACTTTTGATTGAACTCTGTAAGCAATAAACTGGAAGAAATCATGTCTTGAGATTGATATTGAATTACAATGAGAAAAGCAGGTTTTTCGTCACAGATGAATAACAATGTATTACTTAATGCTGCCATTTATTAGCACAACTACAGTGGCCAGGAGATGGAGAAAATCAGGACATATTGTTAACCAAATTGTCCTCCTTCAGCGACCCAAATTATCCAATGCACATGAAAAGACGTAAAATAAAACACATCCCTTACTCTAAATACTAATCATCATCATCATCGACAAACACACAAAAATAAAACAACATGACAAACAAAAACAACCAGTAAACAGGACACAAGAAGCTGCCATTTTTAATGTTCTCATTGTGAAGAAGTTCTAGTAGTCTCCTTGTTCCTCTAAGCCATTCAACAATGCACAAATAGCTGCCATTTGAAAAAGTAACTGTCAATACATACATATACCATGTGGAGAACAAACCATGCCATGTCAAAGTGTGTTGATATATTATTAGGTCTGTTTCATTATTCGCATCTAGCATCAAGGGTAGACCTTTATTTAAGCACATCACTGCATTGCCACAAGTGTCTCGCTATGTGCAGATATGTAGACAACTTACTAAAGACAGTGAAAGATGTCAGAGCGGCATGGGCAGTGTCAGAATGGCTTTACAATTAGTACCAAAACATTGTGGAGGTTAGGGTGGTTTTTGGAATGATCAAGCTCTGAAAAGATAACAATAGTTAAAAACAGCAATTTAGCCGAAATACTGCAGGATAACAACAGTTAAAAACAGCAATTTAGCTGACGTACCGAGAGAAGTGCTATGAAAATCGATTTTCACTACCACTACATAAAACACTACAGTCTTCAAATCTCACAGCGTTTCCATTTTGAGACAACAATGCTTTCACAAGTCATATTGACAAATGCCCCACAGGAAAAGGCTTGCATAGTATGAGAAGTATGAGAAAGATCAGACCTAAGTAGTAGATTGTGACACCAAAGCTAATCTTGTGATTAGAACCTGACATTCTGATCTCAGTCGGGAAAAAGACCATCGGATATCTTTAACTCTGCCAGACTGAGTTTCCCAATGTTCTGTACTTCTGTTACAGGGCATGTTGGTTCAGGGCTCCAGGTCTGCTAGGGTTAAGGCTTTCTCTGTTCCACAACGAACTCTGGCTCTGTAAGAAGCGTTTGATCTGTATGCTGAGAGAGAGAGAGTCTGTCATCCTCTGTAATAAATGTCCTTGTGAGTGGAAGCTGACCGGAGCCCTGTCAGGAGGGCGTGTCTCTGGTCCTCTTCCAGTCATCTGGCCGCATGGCCACCCTGGACTTCAGGATGGTCACCTCATCAATGTGCTGGTCGGGAAGCTGGGCAGTGGCCTCTTGTAGCCCATCATGCAGCAAGGGGTGGACACACACACTTAGCGCAGGCCGACTCTTCTTGTGTCTGGACAAATGAGAAAAAAAAAAGAAAGAAATGTTCACTCTGGGATACCAATTGTTGTTGTTGTGATCAGGCACAAGGTACATGTACGAAGTATTCGCTCTTCAAGTAGTCTGATAGACCTACAGACCTATGGCAGCCTAGCTCTGCAAACTAGAACTGGAGGGCCTTCAAATTGGCCCCTTGTTCATGCAACTGTGCAATGCAGTCACAAGACCCCTCTGGACCAGCTGGGATACCAATAGATAATTAACTTTTCAAGAGGCTTTTGCTTTAAAGGTGTTTCTTATCTTTTTTGGAAATCAAGCTTCATAGGTTGTTACCTATACCTGGTAAAGTTTATCAGAATGTTGTTTTGCCAGAGAATGTGCATCCACTCAGGCCCACCCCACTTTGACCACACCCCATACAAGCTGTTGTTGTTTTTGTGATCAGGCACAAGTAATGAGTTATTTACTCTTCAAGTGGTCGAATACGCCATGGCAGCCTAGCTCTGCAACCTGGCCCCTTGTTCATAACTGCCTCTATTGATGCAGTAGTGAGACATCTATGGTTGCAGCCATGATTAAGGACTGAACCAGGTGTATGTCACATCATTTTCTGTTGCCATGATGCATGAACTTGTGTGAAAGAAGTCACAAAGTTAACGACAGCACCTTCACCACACTCTAAACAAGCACCCAGTAGTCTGAATGGCTTACCTGCTAAGAAGATCAGACTGCAAACCCTTGCATGCACTCATTGAGCGTCCAGTGTACAGTTGGAAGTTTATCAATTCTCTCAGCTGAGGACACAGAGCACACACATATTATGGTCAAAGCACTTTAGAGCTTATTACTTCAACAGACCTGTTTTCTTCCAAAGCCGTCTCAAGCTCCGGGGAGGCATAGTGGTTGTAATGCCTGGTGCTCAAGGATCACAATTGCATATCCTCTCTTCTGACAACAATGGCCAGTTAATTTAAGGAAAATCTCAATGTTTTCAGGAATACTATCTTTCAGGCCACATTTGTTGAGCATAATTAGAAGAGGACTTGCCTTCTGAAACATACTGCGCACAGCATCTATATCCATGGTGCCATTCTTTGAGATTATGCAAACCCTCTCTAGTGTAGTGCACTTTGCCATTGCAGACAAAAGACCCTCATCAATCTTCATGTACGGATGCTCCAACCTGGGATGAAAAGAAATATTTGGGTTATTGATAAGTCATTTCTTGAAGGAAAGTCAAATCTCTTATAATAATAACAGCCGATTTGTATAGAGCTTTTTCGCACTAGAGGTCACAGTGCTTCACAGCATACTATTGCCCTGACAGAGACCTGTTTCATCTCACCCTCCTGGAAGGCATACTGGTAGTGCTGCCTGGTCGGCGCCCATACCAACATTCTGAGAAGATCTTTCACTGTCTATAGTTGAGTACTCTAAGGTATCAAATGTGTACACCTGGGTACAATGAGAAATGTGTGACAAAGTACTTTTTCCAAGAGTACAAGTGGTGATGGATAAGAACTGATCTAGGAACTGTGGAACATTGTAAATTTACTGAAAAGAGTTGGATTTATCTGAGAGAAAGAATAACTGAAATTATATTGATGTGTTAATGATTGTGTGTACAAAGTACATGTAAATGTTACAAAATCAGATGAAGACGATTGTGTGTATTCTAATCTACAAAAGGGAAGTTCCAAATTGATAGTGTATTTAATGTAACCACTGCCACACAAATGATTTGATACAGAGAATTTTGAGGATTTTGTATATACCCTTTATTGATTTTGAGATCATTGGCCCATACATTTCCAAATGACACATGAATAAAACCCTTAAACTAAACTTAGTGTGAGTTCCTACGTACAGTATAAAGTATGTGGTAAGAGTATTCAAGAGAAATGCTAAACATCCAGTTACTAATGTGCTTCATTTGGATCTGAAGTGTTCCTACTGAGGCCTAACCTGAAATCCTTGAGACAGTTGTAGAAGGGGAAGGCAGCACAGAGGCCACCTCTGTAGAGATGATGGGCCACTTGTCCCAAACAGGCAATAGACAGCTGTTCTAACACTCGGCATCCCTTAGCAATGGTGATGAGACAGTGACCCTGGTGAACACCTGCCGAATGGGATCAAAGTTGGTAAAGAATGGTGCACAAATGAAAATTTAACACACAGATTACTCATATGAAATGGACGATAGGCGCTGCTCTGAGGCGACTGTGTATTGACATTAAGTGAAAAGCGAAGCTCATAACACAGAGACGAATTTCCCTGAGAAGGGATGAAACGGGTATTTAAAAAAAAAAAAAATACATGTAACATTACAAAACGAAATGGATGGAACTCACGGGCAAAGTTCTTAGTACATGTTGCTTATATTTGTATCACCTTGATAGTAATAGATCTAGATAAAATACCTACTAAGTTTGTTACAGAGTTCTACACAAAATCCTATGAAGCCCTTCATTCACACAAAACCTAACTAAACAGGACATCTTTCTATTATTTTACTAAATTCTTTACCACTTTACCTGGAATTGAAGTGAGCTGGAGCGATCTGAGATTTTTGAAGTATCCAATAGGCATCAGGTCATAGTCCCCAACAGTCAAGGAAAAAACACTGAGAAGCAAGAAAAGGAAAGTTGTGTTGTATTCAATTCAATGTGCAGGAACAAAAGAAAACAGGAATAAAGCACACGTAAACTTAAAAAATGAAAATACATCAAGATGTACATGTTCGACACCACAAAGAGATACAGAGGGCTGGGCGGATAACATGCTGGGTTAACAAGTTTGGTCTCCAAGCAGGAGACCCAGGTTCGAATCCCCCTGGGGGCATTCTGGACATGTGTCAGTGGGCAGTTGTCAAGGCTGTCCATCCCCCCATCATATTGGATATGGACATAACACTGTAGGTCCCACCTCTTATATGATCTAACTGTGTCCGTAGGGTTGTATAACTCTAACCCAAAACATCTAATTTGTTCATTCTTACCAGTGATTGGAGGTGCAAGTGGTGGGGTGTACACCAAAATATTTGTTGAAGGCAGATCTGAAGCCTGAGCAGTTGAGCTCTAGAGTCTCTAGGCCTTGACAAGAATGATAGAACTTCTCCAGCTCTGTGGTGGCACCTTCCTCACCAGGAGTCGGGGGCAAACTTGGGTCAGCAGGGGCAGTTTGGGGAAGCTGACTCGCTGAAGATTCATCCTGGGATGTGGACGGTAGGTTCTGACTGGGGAACTGCAACACAGAAAGTAGTTGAAATACCCCCATTAACGGCATGCTTGATATTTACACACACACACACAAAGTGGACACTGTATAGAAAGGAAATATTGATGCATTCATTGCCATTTGAATTGTTTCAATCGCACAACTAAGTTATGTGACGAAGAAAACAGGCATTTTTAACACCTTGCAACACCTAGTAAAATCAGTTTTTACAAAATGAACAATGATTTAGTTACATTGTCACTCACTCTTTATGAGACTGTGTGAAGAGAAGAAAGTGGAGACAGATAGTTGCATCTTCATTTGTGGCAGTGAACATTGAACACGATGATGCTGACAGGTGACAAGTGACACTTACGGTGTGTGACTTTCTTATAGATGCAACATTATTTTGTTCCACTTATAAACTAATGCTCAAATAACATGTCAGGGTCTAATTTGTCCTCGTCCATTAGTAGGCCTACCTTAGCAAAACTGGCACTTGATGGAGCTATCCTCCGTTTCTTGAGAGGGTTGGTTAGAAGGGAGAATGGTCTTTTATTAGACTTGGCTGGGCCTTTCTCCATACCAAGGCAGCATGGGGACACTGACAGAAACTTCCATGCTGTGGAACACATAACAATCTCTGTTGACATGTTCATGATAACAGCTAGATGAAGGAGTACAAGAAGGGGTATTGGTCTACAAAATTAATGCAGAAAGCGATAGTGCAGCCTACATGGTGAATAGGTACTTTACTTAAAACTAGGCAGATGATTGTTCAACCTGAACTTCCTCTTTTCCTTCAATTCAGTCTCAATATCAAGAGATACTGATACATCTTTTCTGTTCTTCCACTTATAATCCAGCAGCACTTTGAGTTTATTTTCTGTATGCCTGTCTGGGAATAGGGCGGAAAAGAAGGAAAATTGACTTTTTGAAGCTTCATTTGTTTCGGAAACTACAACATCTGCTCTTGAAGACACTTTTTACATATTGCAATTAATGTGTATTCGTTGTTTTTAAATGAATTTTTGAATGATTCTGCCGGACAATCACACATTTTCTCTTTGGCCTACTGCCATATCAATGCAGTTGGTCCACATCTGAGTCTCATCTAGGCAAAGCTCACCAGTGTTGAGAGCTAGAAGGTGAAGCAGGCTGCGATACGAGGTCTCTGTTAAGTCTTGAGCATGAATGTGAATACCACTGATGTTCAGACTTCGCAGCTCCACACATGCCAGCAGCAAAGCTTGCAGGCCACTGATGTCATTGTACTGACGTTTGACTTGCTGAGACGAGTCCTGCTGCTGCTGTTGCTTAGATTAAGAAGAGTAAAATCAATGTTGAATCACACATTTACACATAGAGAACATGCTTATCTTTAATTCTTAATGAGAATCCTATTTAGAAATAAAGAGGCACCATAATCGTGCCCAAATCAAGATAAGTAGTTCTTATAACAAATTCCAATAAAACAAAAAACAAAACAAAAATACACACAATATTATAATGGATTTAGGCTCTTCAAAATAAAGATTGACAATAAACACCTAAAATTAGGCTTTTAAAAATGACCATATTGACAGGTACTAAAAAACGTGAATTCTAATAGGCTATACATTATTACCTTGGGCCCCAGTAGGAGGTAGTTGCAGTTCTGGAGGTTGAGACTGCTGAGGTGTGAGCAAGTATCTGCTAAAAGGTGCAATGTTTCAGATGTCACAGCTGCATTGTCTGATAAATTGAGGTACTGAAACAAGAACATTCAAGTCATGTTAAATGTGTGGGGTTTTTTTTATTCTTTAAATTCTCAAGTTCAGAACACAAAATTCTTCATTTCCCTATCTATACCTTGGTGAAAAAAATGTACAATGAGAAATGGTAAGATTAAAATAGTATCATCCTCATGTTAAAATATTTTTTGAACAAAATCAAGAATTTGACTATTCTATGAAGTGATTTAAAATGATCGCCATAGCAAACATAAATATGATCCCAAGACAAATGTGAGAAGATCCTATTCAGGACAAAAAATACATTTTGAACGAAACAGTTCTCATTAAATTACCTGTAAGTTACGGGCAGATTCAAAGTGCAAAACTTCACTGGGGATTTGGAATGTGGTTCTGGATGGGTCAAAGTGTACAAGTTCGTCCATGTTCTGCAGACAAGAGGCATATCCATCCATTGTCCACAGCTGGTCAACATTTCCTGAAGGCTGCAAGAGGGTTTTGAACTTCACTGACAACTTGCATACTGCAAGGAGGGTCCCGAAAAAGAACATTCTTGCTGCAGGGTCCATTGCATCATTGAGAGTCATCACTTTCACATTTTTCAAGTTATTTGGGTTCAAAATCTGAGGCTGAAAAATATACTTCGGAATTCCCCTTGCATTGCTTGGAAATCCATACACATGAAATTCTTCCAGATTTCGACAATATTCAAATATTGTTGGTCCAGAACAGAAGTTTATCACTGGGCTATTTGAGTACACCAACTGGTGTCGAAAGTGCACACTCAAAGATGTGAGTCGGGCTAAGCATTCTTGAGCCCCAGGAGAGGAAGAGAGCTGAGGGTGTAATTCTCGAATGTCTGAGATTGAGAAGGACAGTTGCTGCAGGAGAGGGAGGTCTGACATGATGTTGAACAAATGTTTCAATGACGCTTTCACAAGTATGAGATGCAATGAAGTGAGATTCGTGCATTTGCTGATTGTGGGTAGGATTGAAGGTCGAAGCCAATAGCACGAGTTCAAGTTCAAAGACTCCACGTTGCTTGTAATAGGCCTCAGGTAGTCTTGAAGCTTTTCACTTGTAAGCCAGTAGTTCTTGGCACACTTGATGTGACTGTATTGGGAAAAAATTGAACATATCATTTCAGAAATAGTATGCTTACAACTGATAACAGACGTGTTAAAAGTCAATGTTTAGCAATTAAAAAAACTATTTTCTTTATTATCAATTCAATATAGAAAGAATAGAAAAAAAAAGAAAAAAAAAGAGTGTGTAAGAGCCAACCATGTACCATTTCTTAGTATTTCTAGCAAAAATGAAAAATGAGTAGAAAACAATACTATAGGGTGTATAAAATGAAAACTCATTTGAATACTTTTCAAAACCTTGTTTGCATTAGTGGCTAAATTCTCTGAAGAAAATCAAGTCCAAAAAGAAAACGCATCAACAGGACAGCCTTCCTTAGTTAGTCACAATCATAGTATCATCATCAATCTACTGCAAAAATAATGACATCATTACTTGTCCACTTGGCCTGTTCAGAGTCAATACAGTACAATGGAATCAGTAACAATAACACAAGAAATATCTCTGTCTATAAATGAGTACATACTTTCTAAGTTTATCTCAATCTTGTCATTCAAGGAGATATAGTACTTAACATCGTAATAATAGTACAAAGGGCAAGGGCGATGTTCTGAACTATTTTGCTCTAGGTGAAAACCCTGGTGGTTGTGGTGGGCACAACTCAATACAAGTGTGTAATCACTACTGCTGATTTGATGAGTGACTGACCCTTCTTCAGTCTCTCTGCTTCACTCAAAGAAGTTCTTAGGCTTCCCTTACTTCCGCCTAAGCATCAAGTGGGGTAGTGAAACCAAGTCAAATTTATTCTATAACAGAAAAAATGTGTTGTTGTTTTTAATCTAAATCTAGAAAAGCATTGCATTGACTCATTGGTCAACAAAATGTCCACAGTTTGGAGCTGTCTCGCATGATAAGCCCAATATAATTTACTATAATGAAGATTATAGGTTATCTATATGCGCTGAATACCCATTTCCATTTTTCAAATGAGCTCAAAGTCAAAGCGCCAAACACACATAAAACATAGACATAAACATAGGCCTATTAAAAACAACTACAATGACACAAGAAGTCTTTAACTTCAAACCATTCATACTAATGTATGTATTATTGAAGTTTGACTTTGATATAAGCTTAGCAAGTGGGTTTTAAAAATTAAAAAGGTAGATCTAAGCATAGATCTAGGTTTGGAGTTTCTTTTCAAAAAACGCCTCTGAATACTGTAATATAATGCTTCTCTCTGTTTGAGTTAGTTCCATACGCAGGGTGCAAAATGTTTTTTAAAAACCCTCTCTCCATATTTTCATGTTTCAGTGGATGGGACTCTCAGTAAAAACTCTTCAGCAGATCTCACATTTCTTGATTGTACGTGTATACAAGTATTAGATTCTGTACTGACTGTAGATACAGGGGGCTTTCATATACTTAAAGGCTGCCTATGATCGAACCCCAGGGTGAACATAATCTATCTATATGTGGACCCGATTTATTATTAAAAACTGGGCTTTCCCGATGTCGCTCTAGCCTGGGGCCTTATTCATGGGGCTAGACTATCGTAGCCCAGGCCCACTACATAAAAAGATATACCTGCTATTGTGTGACAAAATTGTTATATCATCAAAACATGTACTATAGCAATTTTACCGTACAAATAAGAGCCCATGTCTGCTTGTTGAGTGACTTCACTTTAGAGTGAGTGACGGCTCTCTAGTTCTAAAGATATTTCATTGCTCCGCACGAGAATAGTATCAGTATCCGACTACATCGGTTATTCCCGATATGCTTTCAAGAGTTCACCCAGTTTATGCAATCAATGATCCTTGCTATGATAGAGCTAATCCCATTCAAAATGCATTCACATTGGATAGAAATCCTAGATCTAGATGTCTAAAACCTACAGCAAGTTTGTTTAAAAAATTGAATACAAATATTTGTTGGGTTGTTGTTTTTAAAAAAGCATAGACATGATATAATCTACAAGTGTATTTCAAATGAAGTTTAACAAATGTTTTTTTACAAAATGGACAAAGGTGGGGATCGAACCTGCGATCCCAGAGCGACAGGAAGGACACTCTACCGTGCTACCACAGATAACCGTGAAGTGTGGACAACTTTTACTCTAATTATAATCTATAAAAACACTGATTTCACTGTGTCTTTCGATAGTGATAGACTTCTTCTTTTTCTGTCACTTTTGTTACACAAGAATTTATCTTAAAAAGTAAATCCATTTTTACTAAAGATCTACCCTCTACCTACATCAATAAGAATTGATTAAAACTCATAAACTAGATTAGTTTGTTATACAAAGTACAAAAATACAAATTCCGGTCCAACCAAAAACCAAAGTCTGTATAGAATTAAATTATCAAGGGGCCAATATAGTCGCGTCGCCAAAATGGGAACCTTGCAATTGTGATTCCTGCATAGTTTTATTTCAGAAATGGATAGTTGGTGTCCTGAGCATCCCAAAACTGCCGGATGCTATTCTGAGGCAGTTGAGCATTCTGAGTTATTGCCCTTGAAAGGTCATTCAGTCCAAATTTTAGAGTATGCAAAACTTCAATTGGCAATAGCATGAACATTACTACAGATTTGGCACATGTCAAATAACAAAAATACTTGAACAATGTATCAGGCAACCACATGCAGAATTTCATTACGTTTTCTACCGATTCAAACAAGTTGTTCCCCTTTGAATATTTTGTAAAATACCGAAAATGGTGCTTTTGGTGAATATCTCTTAACCAGTGTGTATTTTATGTGAACTTTGGACGAAATCGCAAAGAAAGCTAAAGAGTTATTGCCCTTTGAAATCTGTTTCTATAAATAGAACTCACTAATCGTTCATGTTTTGATAATTGTCAAAAAAGCAAAAATCATTGCCATAACACACAAACACTCCATACGTAAATTCAGCTGATTCCAAATGAATCTCAATGTGTTATGCACATTTATATTTTTGTGTGATTAGCAATAGGGACATTCATGGCATGTCGTGAAAATGGAGAATATAGCCTAAATGGGGCTTCACAATCAATAA
>JAUELK010068503.1:0-12697 GCA_031471215.1 Gastropteron pacificum | reverse complement strand
GGGGGAGGCTAGGGTTAGGGCATGTGGGCAAAGTCTAGAGGAAATAATAATGTATTTTCACAAATTTTACAGGAGAGACAAAAAAAATATTTTTATTCTTTGTATAAGTTATGGACATACTGTCTTTAAAAAAATGCATTGTCTCTTTCGATTTTTAAGATACATTTAGAGGACTTAGACTAAAAGATGCGGAACGAAATTTGCTATAGGGTGACGGTGACTCAATGAGGCCAAAAAGTGGATATATGGTCTTTCTAATAAAAAAAACCTCCAGATGCTTGTTGGTATGTCTGTGTCATTGTGTGCCTGTTATTATAGGTCTGTGTGAATGCTTCATCATGTGATAACTTAAGTTATTGTCCACACGTAATACATCCAAAACAAATGTCTCCATGTCAAAGGATCAATAAAGTCTATCTTAAATGTTATCATAATAGACAATTTATGTTGCGCTTTTTCTCTTTGAGCTCAAAGCGCTTTACACCATTAAAAAAACAAAACAATGTACAATCTACGATCAGAACAAGTTTTGAGTTGGGATTTAGGTTTACACCTCTATTGAAACAATTTGGTAATGTTGGAAGTTGTGCCTCTACCCATATCATAACACCAGTCAGTCTCCGATATGACAGGCCCAGGGTGGATAGCCATAGAAGAAGACGTGGCAAAAAAAGATAAAATGAAGATTGCTAATGGCATATAGAAGACTATTAAATAAGATATAAAAATTACTATAGCTGAAACAAGTTAAAACTGGTGGAAGATGACTTTCTACACATTCCAGACAAAAAAAAAAGAGAAAAGAAATGCAACCATTTCAAAGACACAATGAGATGATACAGGACTGATGAGAAAGATAAGGGGGGTATGATAAGGTGTGACAAAATAAGATAAGGCCTAATAAAAGAGCATCAATAAGTTAAGTAGTACTTAGTAGTCAGGAAATTTTGGGGTGCACATTTCTGTTAAATGTAAGAAATTAAATGCGTAAGTACTGAATCCCACACATACACACACTGAGTCAGTGACTACATCATATCAAGGCAGGCCTTATCCGTCATACTATGACGAATAAGGAGTGTGGCCTTATCCGTCATACCATGATGACATCATACCCTTATTTCCCCATGATTTTTATTTAGAGGCCTCGAAGAGAGATCTCACGAGAACTGGCATCGTAAGAGTAAGACAAGGCATCTTAATTTTAAGTGTCAACTAAGCGCACCTCACTTAGCACTTGATGACTTCAATTCGGAAGCTGTATGACGAATAAGCACTGCGTCATATCAATATCAATGTAGTATCAAACGTAAATTTGCCTGACTGACATTGTTCCTAGTCAAGCCTCCAGTGTTCATTTTGCCTGAAAGTTAAACTGGCTCACTTGTTCAGTAAACCCTTGGGAAAGGTTTTTCACCACCCCACCTAGGTGTAAAAGGGGTACCCGGCTATAGGCATGTTTCTGCGCCTCACAGGCTGCCTGTACTTGTGTTCAATGTTTGTGATGTGCTATATGTGTTGTATGCGTTAGTAGCCTTTCGGGGGAGTAACAGATGTTAAAGCGATTTGAGCTCTTCGGAGGAATAGCGCTATAGAAATGCAATCTTTTTTTAAAAATGTTTATACTAGTGTGTAGTGTCTACATATATACAAACTGACCACAGAATCCCCCAGAAGAATTTGAACCAGGGTGGAGACAAAATTGAGTTAACCGTCACCCAACAAGTGTTACAATTTTCCGCCACCGTGCTCCACTTATTCAACCATTGCCAAGAAGATACTTCCATAATCATAATACTTCCTAAACCATCTATTCAGTTTCCCATCAAAACAAAAATATGCGAGCCATCTATATGTGTGTAGTGATCAGGTTTGTGTCAGAAGCAGCACACAACACATGCAAAGCACACACACACACACACACATTACACACTACACAGTCATTACGACACACTACACACAGTCAACAGACACATCAAGACAATTCAAATTCAGATGCAGTGTTGAACAGATCTCAACAGGACTACTGTCAGTATTGGCAAAGAATTTTCCCACCACCACAAGCACTACAGAGAAGTGATTGTCTCAAACCAATGATTTGTGAAGGAGAAGAAAACAAATATAAAATAAAGCATCTAAAGCATCAATAAACCATTTTGGTCCCTTGATAGTTCTAAAAGCTATAAAGAGTAGAGATACAGTGCAGTATATACTAAATTGAACCACATCACATATATCTGTTCCCGACTAATAGATGTAAAGCGCTTGAGCTCTCAGGAGGAAAAGCGCTACATAAATGACATCTTTTTTTGTTGTTACTATCAATTTTTTTCCCTGATGTAAAACAGCAAATATGCAGTATAACGTATAATATAAGTATAACTTAATAAAAAAAACTCAGTGCCCTACTGTGATAATAGCTATTATATAAGAAACAAACATGTGTCAAGGAACATGTTTATCTAACTGCAAGCTGAAAGTTGTGAACCTATGACAATGCAAGATTAGAAGTCTAAATAATGTGAGGCGAAAGAACTAAATATGCAAAACTTGAGCATTTTTCATTTCACTTCCAAGATTAGAAGTCTATAAAATTTGAGGTGAAAGTGTAAGCAAATATATGCAAAACTTTAGCATTTTTCATTTCAACTTCCAAGATAAGAAGTCTACAAAATTTGAGGTGAAAGTGTAAGCAAATGTATGCAAAACTTTAGTATTTTTCATTTCAACTTCATCTACATATCATATCAGCAAAAGAAGCCTTCTGTTCTTTGTCTACCAGCATACAAACCTACTACTATAAGCTTATGCTCAAGGCAAAGAAAAATAATTTAATTAATAAATTAATTTAACGAAAAACAGCATTAACATTTCACTATCACAATGGTAGAAAAAGTCTACTGGGTGCGAAATATACAAGAACTAAGCATTAAGCAGGCTGCAGTGTTGAAGCAAGCATTTAGTAAAGCAATGCCGATGTAGTGAAGGAACGTATGATATGTTGATTTCTTGATAATCATCTCACTATACAGTAAACTCAATACGTTTTACACCATGACCAGGTTTGGATCCTATGAAGAGTTTGAATGAGACGAGATTAGATACTAAAGTACGATTTATTTAAGGCAAATGATTGTGTGTTAAGTAGGTATAGCTGATTCTTGGACAGAATACTAAAAAGGAGTTTCAGTTTTAATCTCAGGCCAACATTGCATTCTAAGATTGCTAACTATATGTCTGTTTCTGTGGCGTTTACTAGAGAGTGCATCTATAATACACCCTCCTACACCATTTCATTACACCCAGTGGTGTGTAGGGCAGAGACAAAATCTCTCCACCTCTGCCTACACCCATATCCTATCTATCTATCTATCCTATCTATCTACCCTATCCATCCTATCTTATCTTGAGCCAGCTAAGTCATTGAGCCATATAAAGCCAAGCCAGTTAGCAGAGTTGCCAGTCCTCGAAGAATCAATTCCGGAACTTTTTTTTTTTAACAAAGGCTAAAAAGGGACCTCTCCTGCTTTTAAATTAGTCAATATAAGCTTAACATACACATTTATTCACAAAACTAAAATTAAAAAACAATAATTTCCGGAATTCTGGAAATTTCCTGAAGACTGGCAGCACTGAGCGGTGAGGTAGAAAATGGTGTTGTAGGTAAATGAAATGGCAAGATGAAGAATAAATGGTGGTGGTACTGGAGGATGCAATGAGGAAGCAGCGAGGCTATGTCTGCCCATGTAAGCTGAGGGTATACAAGCTGTGCAATGGTGGAGGAGGAGGAGGAAGAGAAGGA
The DNA here is from genome assembly GCA_031471215.1 of Gastropteron pacificum. NCBI lineage: Eukaryota > Metazoa > Mollusca > Gastropoda > Cephalaspidea > Gastropteridae > Gastropteron > Gastropteron pacificum. The sequence goes on along the minus strand of JAUELK010068503.1, from coordinate 8,895 downwards.
GGAGGAGGAGGAGAAGGAGGAGGAGGTGGAAGAGGAGAATAAAGAGGATTTGACTCAGTAGTGGGTAGCCACTGACAGCAGGTTTAGACTTTGAGAGAGTATGATGCAAGATAAAGAAAAAAGGAGATGATGCAAGATAGAGGCAAAAGTGTAAGAAGAAAGAGTTGAAGAAGAAATCGCGAGAAAGAGAGAAGTGTGATAAAAGAAAAGAGGAGACAGAAAAGAGTATGGGAAGAAGAAGAAGAAGAAGAAGAAGAAGGCAGGCTATGCACAAGTACCTACTGGCAGCACGGGGAGAGAGAGAGAGAAAGAGAAAGAGAAGAAGAAGTAGGCAGGCTATGCACAAGTACCTACTGGCAGCAGGTAGACAGTAGAGAAGGGGGTGGAGCCAAGGCTACTGGGCGCGGTGCCTAGACGAGTATGCGTCACTCGAGTGGCCTGGAGGCGGAGCCTGGTGGAAGACAAGCCCATCTGTGGGGGGGAGGGAGGGGTGGGGGGGACAGACAGGGGCGGGGAGAACATAGGTAGGATCACTGGCCATAGAAATGCTGGGTCTTTTTTTTCTTTTTTTTTTCTCAGTATTTTTTTTTTTAAATGTTTTTTTAGATTTTATATATAACCTTTATATCTACTTAAGGACCTTTTTGTCTTTTTCATCCTATTTTTCAGGGGTTTTTTTACTCTCTTGAGTTTGCTTTCCTTGTCAACTCTATTACAGGTCATACTTTATTATACACACAATTTTTGAACTACATGTAAATTCTCTTATTTATGAGCAAAAGCTCTTTTATTCATGTTAGATCTAGGGCCAATGCTTCCCGATACCAGATTCTGATTTTGATGTCCATTCACTTATGGTCCATCCCTGACACTAACACCACCAACCCCCTAGTTCAATGTAAATCAACCCGGAAATGCTATCACTACATGGCATTGGGCTGAAACGCAGACTCGAAAACTAGGACGATACTGCATTTGAAGGTATAGATATAAACCATTCATGAGAGAAAACAAAAGACGACACATTCCTCTCAAATAAATGGGCCACAAGATCGGTAAAACTGACGTTGTAGTGGTAGTAGTAGGCTTTCTGTACAGTGAGCAAGCAAAAGCGATTTGCACCTGTTTTTACACTTGACTATATACATCATGACAATGTATTTGTTGTCAGTAAACAAAACCCCCACTCTACTTCTTGACTTAAATTTGAGAGTTTATATTTTAAAAAAGAAACAAACAAACAACACAAAAACAAGTCCCAATCTCCCTTAATCTAGGATCTTATCTAATCTTTGACCAGTGAAAACTTTTTACGTTTTATTGATATTTTTCTTCGTCTTCCTAAATTCTTTTAAATTGAGTATAATACGGTAAAACAGGTACTTAAATTTGGCTGGTTCCAGTGTGGTTTAGAATTTGTATTCACTTATCCACAAAGCCATGGGCTTGGTGCAAATAGGCGTCAGCCTTCTAGCCACGGAAACATTTATAATTATAAAATTCAAATAGAACACAAACACAAAAATATAATTCAACAGCTTCAGCACTAAAACCAACGAGGAATGCAGAGAGGGTTAGTCTGCAAGCAAAGCCACTACTACGCTTACAAGTGAAGCAAATAGACTAATGAACTATATGGGGGAAAGAAAAAGATATAAGAACTGTGATGCAAATAGACTACTGAACTATAGGGGGGAAAAGAATAAGAAATAAGAACTGTGATGCAAATAGACTACTGAACTATAGGGGGGAAGGAAAAGAAATAAGAACTGTAATGCAAATAGACTACTGAACTATAGGGGGAAAAGAAAAAGAAATAAGAACTGTGATGCAAATAAAACTACTGAACTATAGGGGGAAAAGAAGAGAAATAAGAACTGTGATGCAAATAGACTACTACTACAGAACTATGAGGGGGAAAAGATAAGAAATAGAAACCAAAACAAACAGTCTACTCAACTATAGTGGGAAAAGTATAGGAACAGTGACTACAACAATACTACAAGTATAAAAAGGTAGAGACAGACAGGAAACCGAATCTAAGGACAAAACCTACATCTACTACCACTACATGTACTAAAAATGTAATGATAAGATAAGATAACCCAACCATCCGTTTTAGACCGAATTCTGAACTAGACTTCTATTCTGTGTGTGTATTGGTATTTCTTTACATTTCTTATGTAATACTCCCCAATTTCAACGAACCCCCATGCCTGTGAATGGTAAGATTTTACACCCTCTCGCCCCCCCAAAAAATAATGGCCGATAGGCGCTACCCTGTGGCGACTGCGTGTTGGCTTCAGCGAAAAGCGGAGCTCATAACACTAAGGCAAATTTCCATGAGAGTAGATAAATACAGTGTACAATACAATGCAATACAATGTACCCAAGAAGATTTTTTTTTTATTTCCGTACTTGTGGAGGAGTAAAGTATTATCTTATCCTATGATCACTGTCTTCATCAATTTCTGTGACAATTGAAGAGGTGGCTTAAACAAGCGAAAGAAGCAGAGCAAAAAGCAGTGAGGACAGGTGCAGTGAGGATGTGTAAAAGGATGAATAAAGGATAGACTAGACGTAAAAGACGATGAAGAAAAGGGAGGTATAGATAGAGAGAGGGAGAGATAGTATGGATGGAGTATGGATAGAAGAGTGAGATAGTATGGATAAAGAGAGGGAGAGTGTATGGATAGAGAGAGGGAGAGAGTATGGATAGAGAGAGGGAGAGAGAGTGTGGATAGAGAGAGGTAGAGAGTATGGATAGAGAGAGGGAGAGAGTATGGATAGAGAGAAGGAGAGAGTATGGATAAAGAGAGGGAGAGAGTATGGATAGAGAGAAAAGGAGAGAGTATCAGGGGGAAGGAGGAAGAAAGTTTGACAATCCTAAAGAAGGGAAGGTGGTACAGTGAGTGGTGCATAGAGGAGAGAGAGAAGGACATAGGATGGAAGAGATGATCTTCTAGAAGGAAGGAAGGAAGGAAGGAAGGAAGGAAGGAAGGAAGGAAGGAAGGAAGGAAGGAAGGAAAGAGGCAAAGAGACTGAAAGCGATCTAAAACTATTGGATTGATAAGTTTAATCAGCAATAGGGATGTTGAAGAACTGACACATTGTCTCACTAACTAACTTTGTGCTCACAGTGTCTAGTGCACCTACATATCAAAACTAACAACGTTGCACAGTGGTGAGGCCTCAGATATAAAATAAAATCTGTCCCCCAAAAAAAAATTATTATTTTTTATTTTAAATAACAACATTTTAAAAAATAAAATAATTTTAAAACCCACTAAGGGCACTGCTACAACAAAGCTGCACCAACCCCACTGAAATGAACTTCTATAGACCCTGTTGCAGCAAAATAGAACTCTGATGCACAAACAAAACAATTTCAACAAGACAGCACAGAACTGCACTGTAGAAACAACACTACATTGCCACGTGGTGATGGTACTACATGTAGGCCTACAACTACAACAAAACCTGGCCAGACTGCAATGTTTAGAGAAATGGTATGGTACACACAGAACTGCATCATACTTCACTCAGACCCCCCAGTCCCCTACTTTGTCCTGTTGTTTCCACTTCCTGGGAAGGAGACCCAGGGTTTGACTTTGTAGGCTACCATTAATTGTTTGAGTAAAGAAACTAAAAACACAAAACTACATGGCGGCAAGCCTACCTATTCGGCGAGTGTGCAAGATTTTGTGCTGAGACAGAGGCAAATAGATACAAACACACAGACAATATAGAAAAGACATATTATTATACACACACCCCCACCTCTATCACTGGGCTATGATTTGCAGTTTAATGCTCGCAAAGATCTATCCGTCTACATTAACAAACTAATAAACTACTATGCATTTTTTGCTCTTGATCTAGGTCTTGCCTTTTACTTCTACGCGAGTTTATAGTTATACTTCCTCTCCGTCCTTCTTGCTACCTTTTCTTTCTGAAGAAAAGAAAATAATGAATACATTACTGAAAAGGAAGAGGAACATTGTCCAGGCCTGCAAACACACACACAGACAGCTAGCATGCAATGAGTAGGCACATTCACTGAAGACAACATCAAGAGATGGAGAGAGCAGGGCTGATGGAGTGAGAGAAGAAAGACGGAAAAGACAAAAACTGCAACAGGCTCGAGTCCCAGTCCACTGTCAGACTACAACAAGAGTAAAAAAAAATGTGTGTCTTACAGTCTATGTCTGTGTGTTTTTGATTCTTCACATCTCTTGTAACACGAGAAAGTCATATATTAAAGTATAGCCTCCTCTTTTTCTTCCAATTATGACTGCAGCCTCATATACAGAGGGCTTATTGGGATTATTGCGTCCTAGCATTAACACTACTAGAGCTGTTACTACAATAATAAATAATAATATAATGAACGACTACAAATAATAACAATTTACTTTTCCACATGTTTTTTTTTGCTTCTAAATATAATAAAAAAACACAGATAAATCATTAGTACAGATTGAACTCTGACAAACCTAGGAGTAAATTGGTGAAGAAATGTAGTCCCTTGGACAAAATAACATCACATAACCGTTATGATAACCCTAGAGTATGTAGTAGGCAAAGTTGTCCTTTTTAAAACCCTTACAATCAGTTTATACTTAACACTAACACCATATGACATAACTAACTACATGACTGAGTATCCAACGAGTTAAAAAGATTCTTCAAAAAGGTTAAAAACAACAAAACAAAACTAACAACAAATTGTCAGAGAAACAAATGGAATACAAAACTGTAACTTTGTGAGTCAACGAAACAATGCAAAACTGGATACAGGTGAAGAAGAACCAACTCTCCCTTCCAAACCAACATAGAAGAATACTAAACAGAACAGCCATCTTAAAGACCAATCCAAAATCTACCATAGATAATATAATGAATCTTCATCATTCTCTCGACATCAAACATTCTGGGTAAAGGAGATAGTCCTGCACATCATCATTATAATATTACAATCAACAACCTGTACTGAAGATTGGCTGGGTTATAAAATAAAACCAACCACCCTGGAATTATACTTTTTATTCTTTTAAGTTGTTTATCTCCCTTTGTCTCTCATCTATCTGATCACTACTGAGAATTTGCACTCAATTTCCTCAATTTGTTTCTATGGGCTTGCATGGTTATAGAGCCCTCCACTCCATTCAATGTGCCAAATTGGACAGTAGAGATTATATTCACTTATTCATTCATTCATTCAACAACAGAACTATCCTAATCCATCACAGTCCTATCAGAGAGGGATGTTAGTATGTAAGTCCTACTACATCTTACAAGTTACAAGAACTAATTGAATTAAAAAACGGGTAGTGTAAAACAACTCAACTCAAAACTAGAACCATAAACAAGAACGTGAAAGAACGTAAATGGGTTTGTTGAAAAGTTCTAACCGTGATGACAGCAGTGGTGATTTGTGTGTTTGTTTGTTTGTTTACACGTGTGGAGAGACCACGGGCAGCTCAGCCCTACCTGAAACAACACATTGGTCACATGATACATTGAGGGGGGAGGGGATTGGGGCGGGGGGCGGTAGGTACACACTCTCTGACATCTCAATACTACGGAAAATGTTTTTACCAGGACCGGAGACAATGGAGGTCCACTGTTCTTCTTCTTCTTCCAGTTATGACTGCAGCCTCATATAGAGGACTTTTGCAATCGCGCAATGTGACTCAGTCTGCAATGCTTTTGAGGATGTTATTACTGTTAATGGCCTATGCCCCAAGAGGGCGACAAGGCCTAAGTAAGTAAGTAAAACTAAATGTTGATCACCACAGAGACATTTGAACCGAATGTTGTTTTCTAATTATAATCCCTTTTGCTGTGAGCTGGTTGCCCCTTGATGAAAGAAGCTACAGGTTTTTACTCAATAAAAGCAAGAAAGAATAAATGTTCAGGCTTTGTCATTCATTGTCACATTTCTTTCCTTTCTTTCTTCTGTTTTTTTCTTTCCTTCTTCTTCAGCTGATCTGAATCGCTTTTCTCTTCAATCAAGAATGCAGACTGACAACGATAGTGAAAGACAGAAAGGAGAGAGGGGAAAAAAAAAAGGGAAAGAGTGAGTGAAAGACACATGAACAACTGTCTAACTACACTACAACATGGAAACACCTAACACAGCGACAGCCCAATCATGCACCGGCGAACATGTTTACACCTATACACCAACACCATAAACCACAAAACAATTTTAAGTAACACCTTATCTACTGTTTGTTACAACATACACAATTTACTGAAATCTCTACACCCTATATTATATACCACTGCAACAGTAGGTGCCCCATTAATACACTCACACTATGATGTATGTCTCATGTATTATTTATATTGTACATTTTATGCTAATTGATGATGTAATGTCTTGAGCTTTTGTTTCTCTCAAGGAAAGACAATAATGCTAAATAAATAAATCGTATAAGATATCACTATGCAAAAAAAAGTTTTGTCAACTATCAAGCTATTTCTAATTTCTAACTGCGATTCATATAGTACTAATTTGTCAATTTTTCTTCAGTTTTCAAATCAGTAAAAGACCATCCGAATATTGGAAATAATTAAACCTACAAACTATAAAATGTTTGTATTCCGTTCACATAGTAACTCTCCCTAACTCTATTTACACTAATAGTAGTGATAGTGTAGAAGTGTTCAAAAATGTTACTACTTGTCACTGATATTGACAACGATCTGGTCTAAAAAGAAAAGGAAAAAACTCTTTGAATGAAATCTTAAAAATAAATAAAGAGATACAAAAGATGAAGAGAAATTGAGAAGGCTAATGCATCACAGAAAGTAAACTGAGATGTCTTATATATGGTCCGAAACAAGAAGATGCAAAAATTTCAGTTGAGGCAGTGATCAAAACCACCCTTGTGCCACACACACACAACAAGAGAGTTCCTTTCAACACACACACACAAAGAGATACACAAATACACACACACACAAGAGCTTGTCACGACCTCAGTGCTAATTTGTTCTATCTCCACAATGATATTGAAGGAGATGGAACAAAACAGCACTGATGTGACGATGTGATGACAAGATGAACTGACCGTGCCACACACACACAAGAGCTTGTGATGACAAGACGGACGACTCACCTGCGGGACTGCCTGCCGATGTCTCCATGGCTGGACTGGTGGAGGTGCTGTTGCTGGTGTTGGTGCTCTCGTCTGACGTCTTCTTGAAGAAGTTGTGCTGCAGCGCGTAGTACGGCGTGATGCGCGTCTTGGGGTCGTACTCCAGCATGCGCAGTATCAGGTCCTTGAACTTGAGGTAGTCTGCGACCCCGTGGCCCAGCTCCCCTGACCTTCGACCCCCGGGACCACCCGTCTCTGCGCCGATGATGTCGTGGAGCTTCCGCGAGTGTGGGGGCTTGTACTAGAGGAGGGGTGGAGAGGGTGGTAGAGGAGAAACATGGGGTGAGTTACTTACACAGCTATAACATACTATATGTGAAGTGGTCTGGGAAAAGGGTGTACTTGGAGGAAAAATGACTTTTTCTGTTCTTTGATGTTTCTGAAACTTAATGAAAAGCTAATCAAGGCACATCTGATTTGTTAAACTGTCTCTTCAATTGTTTTTTAATCCCTTTTTAAAGAGGCCAACTATGTTACTAAAAAATCAACTATGTTTGCATATATTTCGGAACTGCTCGAAAGCTCCAAGTAGGCAGTTTTGACTGGCCAGTCCACATATAGTGCAATGAGCTTGCCGTTTGGCTAGGGGATGCGGCATACAAATCAAGAGTTGCCAGTCCTCCAAGATCTCATTTCCTGAATTTGTTCTATCTATAGCTAAAAATTGACATCTCCTGTATTTAAACTAGTCTAGTCGATATAAGCTTAAAATACACGTTAAAAGTAGATTAGACTGAAATGTGTTACGGTCATAAGACAACAGAACAGTCTATAACGCAGTGATCATTCAAAGTCATAGACTATAACCAACACAAAGAACTTGTTGCTAATCCCTGCCCTTGGGTTATTTACTCTTTCACACACACACACAATATCACCCCAGCCCCTCCTCTAAGGATACACTGACAGTAGACAGACACACAATGTATGAATTTTTACCTCTTCATGTTGATGCTGCACTTTATTCAAGTTTAATTGCCATATTATATACATGTACATGTTTTAGTGACCTGTCTATTCTGTATTAATTGATTGTAATGCGCATTTCCATTCACATGAATGGAAATGCGCAATATAAATGCGATGTATTATTTTTAATATAACACAAAAACCTACCTTTTTGTTGTCTTTAGACTTGCGCACCACATAGGTGCCGTCAGGCAGGAGTTCAAAGTACTTGCGTGTCTTCTGAGCCTGGTCCAGTAAGTGTTTGGGAGGCATGCCCAGCACCTCCACGATCTTCATCATCTGGTCAAACTGGAGACACAACAACACAGGCTTGATGAGCAACACATTGTATTTGTATTCAGTAATAGTGTCAGCACACATCATGAAACTGAGAAACTGTACATTGAAATAACTAGTGTGTGTAGAAGCATATGTACATCCGCGTGTGTGTGTGTGTATATATATGTGTGTGCGAGAGTGTGTTTGTGTGTATTTGTGTTGTGCGCCCATGCATGTGTGTTTCCTTTGTGTGTTTGTGTGTGTGTGTGACAGCGTGTTTAGAAAGTAAGGTTGCATATAGAGAGATAGAGAGACAAACAGACAGTCAAGAGAGAGATGGAAAGAGAGAGTTATATGAGGATAGAGAGAGAGTACAGACCTCATTTGATCCAGCAGAGAGTGGCTCTCCTGTGTGCATCTCCACCAGACAGACAGACAGACAGACAGACAGACAGACAGACAGACAGACAGACAGACAGACAGACAGACAGACAGACAG
>JAUELK010068392.1:0-12700 GCA_031471215.1 Gastropteron pacificum | reverse complement strand
GGGGTTTTAGGGGGGCTGGCCCCCCTAATTTCTGTTTTTGAAATGAAAATCAACAAGAAATTTAGCTAGATCTAGAGGTTAGGGCTAGGGTTTAAAAAAAATGACACACCACCAGGGACCGCTTTCGGTTACCAGTCCCCAGTTCAATGTGGGACTGAAGAAACCGAACCTAAGACTGTGGATCCAGTACTTCGATATGGAGTTCTAACAGAGCAAACAGACATAGATGTTAACACTGGACCATAACAATTAACCCAAAGCATTGAGTCTAGTGTGGGCGAGACCCAAAACTCTACAGGAAGACAGTCCAGCAGAAACTACTTTAGAGGTTAGGCCTTACCTTACACATACAGTCTTCGAAACAGAGAGGCATAACCACTGAACATCTGTTCGTTCCAAAATCTCTGTACATGTATTTCGTAATTCTACTTTTGACACTGTTAATGTTACTATTATCGGTATGTCCCACCTTTCAACTGAGAGGGGAAGAATGATGTGTGATTTATTATGTCTGTCATTGTTTCGTTACTATCTGTTTTGTCATAATTTCAGACTAATCTTCAGTGTACGTCTGTAACTGTAATATGTTGATTAAAGCCAAAGAACTGGACACGCGCTATTGACTCATTCCTTCATCAATCAAACCTCACATCAAGTGTATCATCCTTCTATTATAACAAGGTATCCCTTCTCTTGTAACAAGTGTGTTTAATTAAAACTCCGGTCATGTGAAGTTTTGGTTTCTTGTTTGTGCTTCAGAGTATACTAGAATCTGTTGTTACATAATATACTTCTCAGTTTGTCGTGTTGTTCTGTCTAGTGTGATTGTGATGTCATGTCTATAGTTGTAATGTAATACGTAAAAATATTATGTTCGACATGGTCGAGGCGTAACAGTTTCGTCCATGTGAGAATTTCGTTCTGCATTTGTCTCATGCTTTGATTATTGCGATACTGATGCAATGATTTTGACAACAGTGAATTCCCATATTACTTCCTTCCATATGACCACTGTCTAAGCTAAACTACTTTTACTTGATATTTGACTCCCAGGAGATTGAGATGGCTTCTATACGAATCAGGGCAATACTAGTGGCTGTATAGCGCTTTGAGCTTCATGTAGAGCGGGGTAATGCTCTGCATAAATTCAACTCCATTAGCATAATTAATTAGAATCAATGTTTTATTTTCATTTAAGAACATATTTTGTATTGAGAGAGGACCGACAAACCAATTCGCAAAATAGTGTAAATTGTACATGAAAATGTATTACATGGTTACTAAGGCATACTGCTGATGTATGTTGACTGCAATTTGTCAAGCAAAAATGCCCTGAAGAGTTCATTCATCCTTTTTTCAAAAGACAAAATCACACGTTTCACAGTAAAACTTGGTGTTGATAGGTCAATGATTTGTCTGTTTGGTATATTTTCATTTAACAATACTCTTTGGTCTTTAATAAGGAAATATAGAATACAAAATTATTATTCTGATGAAACTCTATAGAGTGCCAATGACATTGATTGTGCATCCTGTGGTAGACATATTAGCTTTCTAAAATAGAAACGCTTCTTAGAAAAACAAAAACAAAACAACAACAATGTGCACACAATGTAATGATTTCAACATTCACATCACAACATCTACATCAAAGTTTTGATCTTTATTGAAATTGTCACACCTCTATTCATGGCACATTTTATTTTAAATATGGTAAAATGGATATTTACAGGTTCACAATGAAAAGGAGAAGATATTTTTGTTCACAATCATATGTGTACTGCAATCTGGTCTTTCTTAAAAAAAACAATAGGTCTTGGTATTCACAAAAGGTTTCTTTATAATTTATAATAAGTGTATACATTGACGTTCTGCCATGAAAAGGAATTCTTGAATACACATTTGGCAGCAGTAAATTGTACTCATAAAGCTCAGATACATCAAAGTTTGTCTTTACCAATAGAAAGGAAAACATTGTAATGCAAATTTGTGTCAGAACATTGTCTTGTAGAGAAATGTTGTTAATGGTACACATGTACAGTCTCATAGCAGCAATAAAATAATGGTTGCACTTGCTGTCCACTGCATAGATAGCGTATCATTATTATATCTTCAAACATTGAGAGCTTCTTTTGCATAGATGCTACGGAATCGTTTTATTCGTTATGGCATTGATGACAGAGTTTCTCTTTTTCTCTCAGTCTCAGTAGGTACTCCAATGCCTCCCTGCTGGGCCGCGATAATGACCGCATGAGGGATGTAAATCCTTCAGACTTTTTCATACTCCCCCCATGTCTCGGGACTAACAAGAATAATCAGAATGAAAAATGAAAAAAAGAAATAAATGTACAATATATTCTCCATGTCATTGCGTTTCAAGTGCAGTTATAATTACAAAAAAGCAAAAAAACATGCTGTGTTGATACACTACTGGAACACGGAGCAGGAACACTCAGATCGGTCAACCAACTTTCCGACTAAAAAATTATCGTCAGATTTTTTTTCTGATTTCCTAAAAAAAATCGGAAAATGGCGTGTTCACATGGACAGTGGTAACGGATATTACCGATTCCAATCTGTCGGATATACATATATATGTGCGGTAGTTGGCTAAAGTCAAGTCCTATAGAGAAAAAATACCCCCAAAAAAGAAATCTCACATTTGTCTGCCATTGTTGGAATGTTGATCATTTTTGCTACTGTTCATTCCTAATGTGTTGAAGTTAGTGTTCGTAGCTCACCAATATGAGCACACGATAAGAACCATGCTGGCTGACCCAGATTGCAATGCAGGTTCGCGCACACGAATGTGTCCTCCCTCTTTCCAAGAGGCCACATCCCTGCATGAACCGAAGTACCGGAAGTTGAAAGTGAAAGCTGTCACATGTCGAATCCAGCAAGTCCCTTGATTTCACAGTGACATTTTGAGCCAGATTTGCATCATATATTGAGAGAAAGAGAAGTCACCAGAATGCTGTATTTTAACCTTATTCAAATTTTTTTTACAGGGACCATGCAGAGTGGCTCCTGCCTTTGCAGGTCACATTTGATGCCTTACACAGAAAGTTCCAATTTGTTTTTCCGGCCACACGTTTATATCCCTGTTCTCTCTTTGCTGCACCCTTCATTCTCACAATCCTTCCTTTTGAAGTTGTTACTCATCTTCGTCTTCTCTCACAATGGGGACGCCTGAGAAAGAAATGCAAGAATGATTTTTTTCATGACACAATTTGTAATGGAAAAACATGTTTTTCACTAAATATTGTACACTTTAACAACCAAAGTTTGTTTGTAAGCTCACCTATGTACTTTTTCAATCAAAATCAATTCATATAGACAAACAAGTTAGTTCTCCTTTTGAGACATATTAACAAGAACAAAAATCAACTGTAAATAATATTGAACCCTTTTAGTAGCACCTGGCTAAGGTAAGAACAATATGGCAAAGTATATTTTACCAAAGATACATTTGCTTGAAGGCCTATTTCACAAGAAAACATTCTCAATCAAATAACATTGACCAAGTTGGAATTCACATCAATTGCTTTGGAGGTTAAGAAGAGGCAGATACACTTTCTACTTGATACTAGACACCCATAACCTTAAGATAATTGTAGTCAATAGGGTTGAAAAAATAATACCATCTAATTTCTTGAGCCTGGGAAGTTTTTTAGACACATCATCTCTCCAGGTTCCATCAGCAGTGCATTTATCTTCAAGAGCGTTGCCTGACAAGCAAAGAATATTAATAGATTATGTTATTGTTATAGGACGATTGTTATATTAAATAAAAGAGTGTCTTCATCTTCATCATAATTGTTCATACGCAGCACTGATTCTACACTATCAAAGTCTGGGCATAAATTCCTTCATGGGAGTCTGTAAAAACAATACATTTTTTTAAAGCAATTCTGAGAACAAAGAATAGTAGCAATCTTTCTAGCTTTAGTTTTTGTCCTTTTCTTGATGGGTGACATTTTTTATAATTGTTAATACTGAAGGTCGCAAATACACCAATTCCACAAGGAGCACTTATTCCACCATTTCATTTAACTACATAATGTAGATACAACCCAGTTTCAAGATTGAACATTTCGTGTCCAATCACATAATGCACAAACAATCGTAACACAACCAGGCGTTATATTTTATTTCTTTCAAAATTTAAGAGTGAACAAATGCACTTACCAGTAAACACCAAATCTTCCAAACAGGGCATATCGGCCTGAAACACAAAAGTAACATACTTGTGTTTTGATTGTTGCTTTGATTCAGGTATAATATCAACAACACATTACATTTTCATTGCTATTTATAGAGTCGCTGGTAAAAACAGACAATGTTGGTGTAATAGTACCTAACAAAATAATGAATGGATTTGTCCTAGTATAAGCCGCAATGGATTACAATTACAAGCCGTACCAGATAATGTACCGAAAATTTATTTGTTTACAATGTATTATTAATAAATTGCCGAAGTCTAATGTGTAGACACAAACAAGCGTTTGTAATCATAAAAGAAAGTGTGCAGTACACCTTTCAATGTTACTGTACATCAACAAGTGACCCACCCATTTGTGTTTAGCTCTAGTCTTTGACTTGCGGCCCTTTGTTCCACAGGGAATCAAGAGGCATAAGACAAGTCTAGTCTTAGACTATGAGTGTGTGTTCATTCAACTCCCGGTACAAGTGAAAATGTGTAAAATCCTAGTAAAAGCTGCACTAGTGTATAAGGCGCAGGGTCCGTGATGGAAAAAAAGTAGCGGCTTATAGTCTGGAAATTACGGTAATCAAGTTTTTTCAGTTTGTTTCTAAACAAGATTTGTTTTGTAGGCTACATACAACATAAGGATCCGTTAGACGCTCTTTCTTTTTGGCACTGATATAACATTTTTGTGTTTTATGTGTTGTTAAACACAAACTAAAGAAATAAATTCACTTAAGGATCCATTCTTGGATTCATTAACACTTTTTTTCACTATGAACTTTCTGCTGTAGAAGACAATGGATGGAGCACATGTGTATCAACGATTGAACTGCTTTACATGTTAGCACAAAGTTGAATAATATGATAAAGGCCTACCAATTTGTTGAATTCAGCCCAGTCAACAACTTTGTTATTTGACATCCACAGCACCTGTTGAAAATTAGAATGTGTAAAAAACAGAAATAAGTTACATACAGATAATATGTGGTTTACATAGGGTTTCTCGTAAATCCTTAGTTGAATTACTAAAATATATTTGGTCTTTTAAAGTAACCTTCTAGTTGATTTATTCATCCTTGAACTACAACCAAATCTTATGCAGGCTACGAATAACACAATTAAGCCTGTTCGCCTGAGAAAACTTCTTGATATTAATAGAACTGTGAGTGTATATCACTGTTACTGTTATTCTACTTCAATCATGTGAAAAGACAGGTATGGCCTATATCAAATAAAACATGACTTTGTTTTCCAAACACAAATTATGGGCATTGTTTCCTTGCTTTAATCATTTGGTTTGTTAAAAATGTAATGTTTCTAATCCTTCTCATACCTTCAGTTTCTTGAGGACGACGATACCTTTGAGTTTTTCAATCAAGTTGTATGAGATCCACAATTGTTCAAGAGTATCTCCGACAGCTTCCTGATAGTAAAAAAAATGTGTTTTTTATGTTCTAAAATAGTCTAATTAATAATAGTTCTAACGCACATCATCCCCATTAGCATGAGCTTGAAGAGGGTACAACAAATAAGAGGCTGCTTGATGTAAGGTACAGACACAATACAAAAAATAAAATAGGTAGAAACTTCCATAGAAACACACAACAACTTCAATTGTCTTACTTCAGTGAAATCTTTGTAGACATTTTTAGTCAATCTATTTGTTGATCAGAAGACAAAATTACATAAACATAAATGTAAAGCCTATTCTTTTTTTCTAGTAGTTCATTACCATAGAGATTATCATAATTATACCTAGAGGTGGCGCTGAGTCTGGCTACGTTGTCCCTGCGCGAGGCCCCGTTTGAGGAAATTGAAGACTCGATAAAATTTGATTTGTTTGTTGTCGCTTTGTTCACATGAAATAACTTATGGAAAGTTGTGTTTGAATGATTGCAAAAATAGTGCTTTTCAACAATAACTCAAAATCGGAGAAAAATCAGACGACCATTCAATAAGTGCTGAAAACAATAAGCAATGACAATTATTGAAATTGAAATGAAACTCTTTTAATGACTGAAAGAGGGCTTTTTTTGATAGCATCCTATAAAATATATAGACTAGTTAAATATGTGTTGGAAGATACCAAATGTGTGTTTTGCTTTAAATAAGTTACATCTATGGCATTCTGCTTGATTACACACCCTGGCAGGCTGGTAAACTGATAGGCTAGCACAACAGTATCCTGGTTTTGCCATAGTAATGACCACCAAGGGGCTAGACTTTTGGGTTTGTGTCACATGACCAGTGCATCCCCACTGTTCATTACTTATTTCATTTGCCAGGTAGATATATCTATTTATAACCAAAATTGCACAAGCATGTTCAGATGTCCAGTTCTATCACTTTGGAACTAAAACTTAAGTCAACCATTTATATTCACAAATATAAACTTACTAAGCCTGTGAAGCTTTTGATGTTGTTTCTTCCCAAGGAGAGAATCTTCAATCCCTCTGAAATACACATGACAAATGGCCACATTTTTGTAAAGAACAGAAGCAACAATTAATATAAATGATTAGACATATTGAATATTATTTACATAAAACCACAAGCCATGAAAATGTGTATATATAATTATCATGGCCTTCAACATGCTTGATTTTTCTGCCTCAAAAATAAATGTATAGAAACATGCCTGAAATCTCTTTAACAACATAACTATGAAAACATGATTACTAAACATGCCAACAGTAACTGTTCGATAAAGGTAGATGCATTGATAAACAAAACAGACTTTACTCCGTGAGGAGGCAAACAACAGTGGTACATTACTCATTACAACTAACAATAATACTTACTCAGACCATTCAGGTTGGCAATCTTTTCAATGGTGTTTGTGGACAATGAAAGGAATCTGTGAAAAGAAAAAAAACATAGAAAAAAGTTCATTGCTTCTCTTTGTCTATTTAAGTTAACTTACAGTGCACCATAAAAAAGGGCTTAAATATATATATTTACTGACTTGTGAAGACTGAACAAATGACAAACTTAACTGTGGGCCTATCAATGGCCTGAATACCCACTGAGAAAATAAGTATGGAGGAAACTTGTTTTCTTTAAGAAGTGAATCGCTAAAACATTGAGCAATGTAGGCATAACTTTATCAAATAATTTCACTTACTCGCAACTGGTGAGGGTTGAGAGAGAGGCATCCATTTTCTCAATAGGTGGACACAGGCCAAATATTTTGACCTCTTTAGATTCAGAAGCTTTCACACCATTCTTCTCTTCCTGAATTAAAAAAAAACAATACTTTTTTTTACAACACACAAAACTAAAGAATAAAAAGATCTTTTGATTTTTACTAACCATGTAATGGTTGAAGAGTTAGTTAGGACATTGAGAGTGTTAAAGTACATGTATGGCTAGAGTGAGAGTAAAAAATAATAATAAATAGATAGCATTTATATAGCCCTACAGATGATGAAGAGTAAGTCTGAATCTCCCCAAAAAGCCAGTCACATTCACAACGTTGTTTTTGATTAAATGTTCATCCTAAATCTTTGTGATTAAAGTATGAAACATGCTCTTAATTCAAAGTTTTCATGTCGAATAATCCAACAGTATTACAAATAAGACTTTTTCACTGTGGAATTGATACAGTGGTCAACAATGCTTACGATTTTGGAAGATGAATGAATACATGAAATACAGGGTGATCTTGCTTTGGGTAAAATCTAGTTTTTAAAAATGAATAAGTGATAAAGTGCTTAAATAGACCCCAAAAAATCAATATAAAAGATCAAGGATAAATTGAAACCTTAGACTTAACATGCAATCAAAAAGTACAGAAAAGCATATCAAATTACACCAAAAACTTACAAATTTGGCCAGAGCCTCTTTGATTGTTGTTCCCTTTGACTGAAATAAAAATAAAGACAATCACTTACATATTTTAATTCATGCCTACGGTCTGAAGTGTTAATAGTCAATATATAGGCCTAGGCCAACTACCTGTCAATATATAGGCCTACTACCTGTCAATATTGTCAAGCCAACACTGCACTTACTACACTACTTGTGATATCAAGACGTACAATAACTGCCATTATATTAAGCAGTATTAATAAATAGAGTAAGTTCACTTGGTCCACGATACTGTGTTTAAAGATGTGAATAAAAATCAGATGAGACAAAAATAGTACCATGACCAACATGCTAAACACAGGAAATTCTGTGTGCATGACTCAGTTTTTGTTCGTAACTTTTCTTCCACAGGTCATAACTTTGTACCTGGCATTGTGGTAGCACAAACCGGACCAGTGTCCTATAAAGTTAAATTTCAATTTGGAACAAAACCGTACCATATTGACCAGATGTTAAATACTGATTGTGATTATCATGAAAATGATTCTGCTACAAATAATCATGTACCACCAATTGATATTCAACCAGCTGAGTCTGAAATATCTGAACACCAGATATGGTTCAAGATGAACAAAAACCTCAAACTCAAACATCTCATGATGTTGATGTCAGTACTCCCAAGAGTCCATGTGTCCATAGCAGTGACAATCCAGTAACTTCCACAGACCATTTGGTTGTAAATATAAAAACTAGGGGGGAGGATGAAGTCAGACTTGAGACCCCACGGTCAATTCCATGCAAAGGGATTGCATCAGATCAATCACAAGTAAAGGTGAGACGATCTACCCGGACTCGAACCAAACCTAAGAAATTGAATCTATGATTTATTCATTGGTTATGCATTTATATGTTTGATCATTTAGTGTGTTATCATACAACCCTCTGGAGACTAGCTATCAAGAAAAAAGTTGTAATCTAGTTCTAAGTTGATTACTTGTTTGAATGTTTAAAGTTAAACGCATGAAGTGAATGTACCACTATTCAGGTCGTTATCCGAATCTGATGTTTCAGTATCATTGTGTACTCCATTGTCTATCAAGACATTATCATTGCGCTATTCTGAAGCGACATACTGGTGTGTGTATCGTATACACTACATTACTTCATCGGTAGACTTATGTACAACGTTAACGTCTACCACATTTCTCAACATTGTTATATTAAATATAACAAAATGAAAATTCAGAAATTAATGGTCTATGTACTGCTTCATAATTACTTTGAACTAGGGTGGAGGAATGTGATATTATATCAAGACGCACAATAACTGCCATTGGATTAAGCAGTATTAATAAATAGAGTTAGTTGCCTTGAATTACCCATGATGCTCCCATGTGTAAACATTGTGTGTATGCTTCATTCTTAGCACTCACTCTCATACTGACCTCAAGACCGGCTAGTCATTCATTCTATCATGTAGCTCTATGATCAATATAAACATTCCTTCTATACTAACGAAACCTGAGTGTATCTTATTTCATTATCAACGAATGAAAGTGAAAGTAAGGACATAACACTACTAATCACAATGACTTCCTAACATTGCCACCACTGGTGTTAGTGTTATGGCTGCAGGCTTCTTCTCGATCAGAAGGTCAGGGTGTGGGCTCAGAGTGTGGGGCTCAGGGAAGGATAGTTAGGGCTAGGGTTCCCTTGATCAGGGGATGAGTGGCGGCAATATTTGGAAGTCCTTCCACTTCCACATAATCAAACGAAATAGAGACCTAAATTCAACTATCAGGCAAGTTCCCGCCGTAGACCTAGATCTACGTACAAATTGATGAATTGATGTGTGTGTGTGTCTAAATCTAGAGTAGAGAGAGAGAGAACAAAGTATTGTGCTAATTTTTTTCGAGTACTTGAGTACAACACCGAAATAGATCTAGATAGAGTACCGAGCACTCTATGTACACTATGTCAATAAAAAATATACCATTTTGAGGGCCTCTCTTGATCAACACTCTACGCTGACTGATATAACCAAGTTTCGTGATTTCGACTGTCAACAAAACAGTAGCACTCGCGAGCTGAATGGCGTCCAGTTGCCAGGTAACGTGTGCTGCAAATTCAAAAGTTGGATCAACTGAGCGTCTTTCGATTTCAAGCACAAGATATTTTCAATGAATATGATAGACATGTTTGTCGACAATGTTTAGGAAAATATAATGTGATGATAAGTGTAAAACATAAACATTTATTTAAATGGGTGGGTCTGCCGAGACAAGTAGATCTATGTTACATCCGAACGAGATACGTCCGTGAGAAACGAAATAAACATGAGGATACTCTTTCTACGTTTATTTCAACAAAGAATGCTAAAATACACGCTTACATAGAATCTAGATCTAGATCTAGTCAAATCCGCTTCAGAGGAATGCAATTCTCGTGTTTCAGGGATTCGTGAGCCTAAAGAAGTTACACGGTCCACATAGATCTATAGGGTTTATGGTTTGAAGATCCAAGCGAAACAAAAAACATGTTTATAAAATAAATGAGAAAAAAAACCAAACAATGGTATGCAATGTAGTAAGGCAGCCCTGTACAGACCAGAAGCAACATGATACAGTGCGTACAAAATGAATCGAAAAAATAATATCAACTATTGGTTATGCAATGTAGGCTACGCTCACATCGGACATAGAATCTACATGTACAAGATTCAATGAAGTAGTGTGAGCCGGCACGCAGTTAACGCAGTGAAACTTTCTCGAGCGCTGTCGCGCCTCCTTCTATTCGTATCTGCTTTAAATAATGATTCGAGTAATACTCACATGTCACAGTTTGAAATCAATGTGTCGCCATCATTATCACACAATCATCATTGGGAATTCAGAATATTCGGTCGGCGTTGTAGCCTGGATTTTTTTTTTTAAAGGAGGCGCTTCCAAATGAATGAAGGCAAATAGTCAAACCAAGTGGCGATGGAATGTTGACACGAAGTCTTTCAGGCTGAGCCTACATCAAGATATTATACAGGTAGACGTGATTAATGTTTATGTTTGCGAGTTAAATTGATAATGCAATTTAGATTAGATTATATCTAGACCTAGATAGCATTCATATGACTTTTTCATCGGCGGAATGTGAACTTTTTAGAATTTTTATTAGGCTACATAAAGCAGAATTAACGGAGGAGATCTGCTTTTGGAGTTCAAAGTTTGCCTCTTATTTCTATCTGATGCGGCCCAAGTGTCCTGTGAACACTACACGGGAGATAACTGCACACACCATCATGCAGGTGACAATGTTTCTACGGTCCACTCCCTTCCCTCTATTTTTGAGTTTTGAACCCCTGGTTTTGGAGACCAAACTCGTTACTGCTCTATGCCCGTCGATGAACGGTAGCAGTTAGATCTAGAGTGTAAAGAGAGAAAGAGAGAGAGAGAAAGAGAGAGAGACCTGGGTACAAAACAAAAATCTAGAGAACAAGATAGATGTGGACGTACAGAAGAATGGTAGAGATAAGCTGGACAGAGAGAAGAAAACAATGGAGATGTATGTACTATGTTAAATATAAAACCCACACTTCTGTTAGCGATAAAAAAAAAACCTACAATAGTTTGGCCACCTCAAACAACGCAGCCAGCACCATCTGTAAAGACATTCTGGAAGTAGAGATGGAGTGGGAACGAGCGAGAGGAAGACAACCTAGATCTAGTAGGATGGTTGGATGGCATCAAGAACTGGGCGGATATAGATCTACTTGTAAGAGAATAACATGCAACGCCCAAGCGACATCATCATTCGGAAAGCTTACGGAGAACACGTGTGTTCAGTTTTCATTCACCGGAAATACATCTCGGGCCCTATGATCATTTCGCACAAGGAACACAATTTGAAAAAGATCTAGATGATCTAGATCTATAATCTATATAATCTAGATCTATATATTTAGTTGTTAAAAAAAAAGAAGAAAACTATCATACAGATGCTGGTGTTCAGCTCGGCATCCAGGTATGCTGGTTGTGAGACCCAAGTATTTGCAGACTTCAGCAAATAGGTTGGGGCTTATGGGTAGATTCGCTCTGCTAGAACCTGCAGTCTACCTAGTGCGACTCTGGCGAATGACTTGCCGATAATAGTTATGAGAGAGATGCCGCGGTAGTTGTTGCAGTCACTACGCTCTCCTTTTGTTTTTGTACAGGGCGATTATGTTTGCGTCCCGCATGTCTTTGAGTACGGCTCCTTCATCCCAGCATTGTAGTAGTAGTTCATTGAGGTGGCGTAAAAGTCATTGGGGCTAATGCCAAGCTGGTCCACAGACGATATATTAAGTGGAGAGGCTCACAGGTGCTTCACCTCGGCCAGCCTCATACGGGAGTGGCCACTGTCCCACCCTCCCCCAAACAAAGGATGCGTGGATCCTACTGGGACCTGAACTCTACCCAGGGCATGGCTCGTATGCCCTCCAGAGCCCAAGCCGTATATAATAAAACATAATAATACAAACATAAAAACATAATAATAAAAACAAAAGTAATAATAGCCCATTTATATAGCGCTTTTTCTCCGGTGAGCTCAAAGCGCTTTACAGCATATTATTACTCCTACAGACCTGTTTCATTCCAAAGCCATCTCAACCTCCTGGGAGGCATACTGGTAGTGCTGCCAGGTCGGCACGTA
>JAUELK010068281.1:0-10352 GCA_031471215.1 Gastropteron pacificum | reverse complement strand
CCCCCCCCCCCCCCCCCCCCCCCCCCCCCCCCCCCCCCCCCCCCCCCCCCCCCCCCCCCCCCCCCCACGCCTGTCGGGCTTCCGGGAAGATCTTGCAGCACTCATTGAACAAACAAGACCAGTAAGCTGTATATTTACACAAAGCTTTTCCTTTCAGTAGCAGTCAGTGAGACTGAGACAACCTGGGGCATCTCGAAGACTTTTTGTTTGCACTTCTCCTCGGATCACTTGGTGAGACGGTAGATCTAGTATAGATCGCTTGCATTGAGATTGAACCAACGTCTCGACCTTTCATTGTTTGTTTGCAGTGGTGAATGAGATGGGTACAGCTGCAATTTAGATCGTTTGCTTTTCAATTAGTATTTCCGCTCAAGGGTCGTGGTGGCCTTTGTCATATTATGACGAGGTAGGCCTACATGGTTAACCGTTTAACTGATCGAAAACTTTCCTTTAGTACATATCTGCGGAACGTCATGTACTTGTACCTGAACGTGGCCAAGCTTCTGTATACAGAGGAACAACAATGCTGCACTTTATGCCTCGCTGTAGGATCAAGTTATTGGAAGGTATTGTTGTTGCTATCATCAGGCACACGTTATGAGTTCTTCACTCTTCAACTTCAAGTGGTCAATAACCTAGAGGGCCATTGCAGCCTCGCTTTTCAACCTTGGACTGGAATGGCCACTTCTTCATGCCATTGTGTAATGCAAGACACACCTGGACCAGATAACCATTATACAACATTGAGACATTTATAGTTGTAGCCTAAATTTAGGACTGAAACAGATGTATGTCAATTGCTACATCATTTTCTGTAGCCCTGGTGCTTGAACTCGTGTGTAAGAATTCGCAAAGTTGACCACAGCATGTGGGCACAAATGGAGGATATAATAAAACCATCGCTGGCCAATTGTGGTGAGGAAGGGTTCAGCTATGCTTGTTTGTACATGCCAAGACGGTGTATGGCCATGTAGAGTGAGTGAGTGGCTCATTATAGAATTTTACTGTTCACACTCAGACATATTGATGTTCCTTGTGTTGTCAGTGTCAACAAGAAGAAGGAGGAGGAGGAGGAGGAAAGGAGGAGGAGGAGGAGGAGGAGAAGAAGAAGAAGAGGAAGAAGAAGAAGAGGAAGAGGAGTCTATGCGCCCAGGATAACAATAACACATATATTTCACAATTCACAATACAAAATTTACTAAGAATTTTAAAAATAATAAATTCCAAACACAGAGCATGGTTACTTTGAGACATCAAAATTGTATTGTAGATACTGAATTGATTGTCCAAGACACAAAGATTTCATCATCTTAATTTCTTCCTCAAATATCCAGAAAAGCAGTCACAAAATTTTCCTTTACTTAAAAATAAATACTCGAAATGTATAATTAAAATATCCATAAATAATACAACAGGCAAGCAAAGGAAAAGAAAGAAGAGAAAGAAAAAAAAATAGAAAAAAAAGAAAGGAAGAAGACCAAAGTGGACATAATGAATGTTAAAAATGATGGCAAGTGACCAAAAAATGGCGTGAAACATCTACGTACGTGCTTGCAGCTACTTCACACAAACTTGAATAAACACATTGTACACATGTAATGGAATAAATATAATAATATGGAAACTGTGCGCAAACTCAGTGCATGCTAACAGCGATGATGATAATTAATAATAATAATACTACTACAAAGAAGAGAAAACTGAAGAAAGAGAAGATATGTAACAACTACATCAAGTATCTAGTAGTTAGTAGAGTCATCTACACGGAGGACCACTCGTGACCACTGGACTGAAGAGATCACAACAGTTTTAGGACTTTTAGTTCATTTCTTCTTGTCTTGATCAGGCACTACATGGGAGTTATAGACCTACAGTGAGAGCCATGGCAGTCTAGCACTGCAAAATGGGACGTTAAGTTCATTTATTAAGATTAAGAGGCTTATAATATGTATCTCCTTTCTTTGAGACTGAGTTTTACACCCCTAGAGACACACTTAGATCACATCAGAGGTGGATCCTACGTTTCAACACCTACGTTTCAACGTCCGTCTCCGATAGGACGAGGGTGGACAGCCATATAGACTGTCCACACAACCCGTGAGGGATTCGAACCTGGGTCGCTTCCTTAGAGACCAAACGTGTTAAACCTGTCAACCGTTCAGCCAGCAGCCTTACATCAATGATGTTACCAGGGTCAATGATAAAGAAGTAAATTTCTTTTAATCAATCAGGGCTGCTGGCAGCCAATCCAACATCGAGTTTGCTGGACAAGTTTAGTTTGCTAAAGTAACATCTGTCTATTTCTCATAGTCCCATCTTGTTCAGATAAAACAATTGTTTCATATATTTAATTGGTGTCAATATGTTCTTTAAAAGTGTTTCTTCGTGTGCATGCATTTTGAGAAGATTCATCATAACTATTCTCATTTCTTTAACTAATTTCTGAAGTACGTATAGACAGATACAATGCTTAAGTCTTGAAATCAATTCATATTTCAAAAAGAAAGATAAAAAAATCCTTAATTCAGACTTCTTCTTCTTCCCACATAAAGTCGCAGCCTCAGACTTGAGGATCAACGTGATTGTGTGCTTGGCTTTTCAGCAACCTAAAATGAATTTAAAAGATGCTTAATTGTAAAACAGTGTTGTAAATCAGATTTGTTCTATCAATTTTGAAATCCATTGAGTCCCCAATAAAAGGACAGAATTCTCTGTCACTCTCAGTCCAGCACTGTCAGCGAGTGGTCCCCACACACACAACCTCTCAGTAGCACTAAAAATGCATCATGTCTAAGCAGCAAACACAGAAGCAACCATTGGTGAACACTGACAACAAAACCCCCAAAAAGTAGTACACAGTTTATGGCATCAAACCAATACTTAGATATATATTGTATAGTCATTATATATATATATATATATATATATATATCAGAATATGGGAGGAATAGGACTAGGAATATACTCTAAAAAGTAGGGTGCATTATCTCACAATGTTCAAAACATCGTTTCAAGACACAACAAACGTAGACAAAAAAACGTGCTATATGAAAAACATTACATTTGTTTGAAGAGAAATAAAACCATGGCTAACCAGTAGTAACTAGCAAGCATGATGATAAGAGAAGTCTGAAAAAAGAGGAAGCGAAAAAGGAAAGCACAAACGAGTAGAGAGAGAAAAGTAAAATGCTTAAAAAGGGAGGAAAAAAGAAAACAAAACAATACCCTCCGCCTCGCAGGCCATAATGACTAAAGACATTAATGACTAAAGACACAATGACTATATTAATATTAATGACTAAAGACATAATGACTAAAAATATAATGACTAAAGGAAAGAAGAGAAAAAAGAAATGCACTGAATTGACCAGATAAGTAGAAAAGATCAATAAAATTGAGAACAATAGCCAACATCAAGGTATAGACAACAGCAAGGAGGGGTCTCCGGACTAGAGAACATTTTGGTGGTAGTGGTAGTTGTAGTAGTTGTAGTAGTAGTACATAGTAGTACAAAGTAGTACAAAGTAATGGGGGGGGGGGGAGCAAGAGATACATAGGATAGAGAGAAAGGTCACTCACAACAAGACATAGCTCAGTACATACTGACATATAGAGGATGAAGCAGTATGATGCAATCATAATGATAATGATAAGAATACATAATCTTCAGAAGTCCCTTTTTTTTAAAATATTGTTTTTGTTGTTGATGGGACAATCTGAATACAATATCATAATAATCAATTATAATAATCAATAGCTGAAAAAACGATTCGACATAAATTACTTATTCATCTGAATATAAATGCCAGGCATAACAATTATAATAATAATAATAAAAATGAAAATTGGTAAGGAAAACATGGATTTCTTTGGTATTGTTCACATCACAAACTTAACAGGTCTCTGTTCCAACCAAGAATGGCGTGTCAACTGTAGTGTGTCAAACTTCAAGTATGGCATGTCAGAGTGTATAGTAGGTGTGTGTAGTAGGTGTGTCAAACTTCAAGTATGACATGTCAGAGTGTGTAGTAGGTGTGTCAAACTTCAAGTATGGCCTGTCAACTGTAACTCTTCTTCTTCTTCTTCCAGTTATGACTCCAGCCTCATATATAGAGGACTTTAGCAATCTGGCAATGTGCAGGTGTGTCAAAGTTAGAAGTGTGAATGTCAAACTTCAAGTATGACATGTCAGAGTGTGTAGTAGGTGTGTCAAACTTCAAGTATGGCCTGTCTACGGTAACTCTTCTTCTTCTTCTTCTTCTTCTTCTTCTTCCAGTTATGACTACAGCCTCATATATAGAGGACTTTAGCAATCTGGCAATGTGCAGGTGTGTCAAAGTTAGAAGTGTCAATATCAAACCTCAAGTATGGCATGTCAAAGTGTGTCAAGTATGGTGTGTCTACTGGAAGTGTGTGAAAACCTCAAGTACACTTATTTGGTGCTGTAATTTTGTTTGCCAATGTTGTTATAGTTTTGTACTGTTGTTGTTGTTGATATCATTTTGTAATTGATCATGTTGCTGTTGTTGCAGTGTGCAGGTGGTGACAAGTGAAGGATGAAGTAGTGGTAGCATTAGTTTTACACTACAAGATGTATGACGACGACGACGACAAGTGGTAGTTAAAGCTGCAGACCAATAAAGCCATCTCATCAACAACAACAAAATTAGGAATAGATCAGATGCTAGGTAACAAATCAATCAAACAAACAAAATAGTAGAAAACGTCTAAAATTATGTTCGGTTTGAAATTTGTAAAACATCTGAGGCACAATTCTTTCAGAGGATTGTTTTGAAAAAGTTGTAAATCTATTTTGCCCGGCTGAGACCTGCTCAATGTGAACACAGTCTACATGACAAATGATCCTCCTTCATAATGGCATAGGCATGATCCGTTCTCATCTGTAGTATTTAAGAAGCCTACAGGTCCATCTAAAATCTCCAAAGAGAAAGCAAGTGCCACTGCTGTCTAGTTTTAGAACAAAGTCAAGCAATTTTGCTGGAAGAGTAAGTTAAGAAAAGACATAACTTCTCTGAAGACTAGTTTACAGGAATACTTTGTCAACTTTTCCCTACCTCAGTAATCCACATGATAAGATGTAGTGTTCCTACTTCAGACACCTGCATCATCTTAATTCATTTCTACGTCAAGGGTATGACGTCTATGACACACTTTGGTTTGTTTCACATTTGACTATGAACATTATTTTCTTTTAAATGTTTACAAAGAAACGTAAGAAGACTAGAATTACTCCACTTTCCCTCTTCTGCTAGGATGAGGTTGCTCACAATTCAATCAATAGGATTTGGGTTCATGTTAAAGGCTGTATAAACGATAACTGGAGGGAAGTCCATTGGGCTAGCCATCAAATAAAAGTGGACTGTGCTATACAAATGCCATTATCAGTATCATCATTGTCTTTGAGACAAGAGAAATTCTTCATCAAGCCCATAGGAAAGATAAGACAGAAGAAACGTCTTGTGACATGTCTGATATATGTTAGTCATTTTTGTTTTAAACAATTTTTGTAAAGTGCCTGCCTACACACGCAAAAAAAGAAGAAAAAGAAAAGACATAAAATATGTATAAAAATCATACACATTGATTAATTCATAAATTCAGTGGCATTAGACAATTCTACAAAACAAAATCCATGATAATTTCATATTCATACAATAATAATAATAATAATAATAATAATAATAATAATAATAATATATTCACAGTGATTGATTTCCGTCACATGATTGTCAGGGAAGTAATACTTTGTTGACCAGTGGTGGTAGCACAGTAACCAGTTGTAACATCAGACAATGTAAGGTAAGGGTATACAAGCTGCAAGGGCTGGGGTGGGTATGGGACTAGACACACATGTATGTAGTAGTAGAGAATGCTCTGGCCCTAGCACAGCCTTTGGTGGCAGAGGCTGAGGGGCTGGATGTGAGGATATGCTGGTCTACCATAGGTTTCTTTTATTAAAAAAAATGTAATTTGAGTACTAGCTTTACGTTTCGTATCCCTAGCGATACAATTACAATTAGATCATATAAGAGATGGGACCTACGTTTTAACATCCGACTATGATAGGACGGCCAGCCATGTATAAAAGGCCCAAACAACCCATGTCCAAAATCCTCATGGGGGATTCGAACCTGCGCTGCCTGCCTGGAGACCAAACGCGTTAAACGTGTACACCAATCTAGCCACTTCGCTGGCTGCCCTTATCTTAATTAACATGTCTAAATCTAAAAGCATTTCCCTCTTCATATTAAAAGAAAGAATAAGGGACCACAGGGAGAGAAAAAAAAGAGCTCAATTCATTAATTTCTCTTACTTTTCTCTTACTTTCTCTAACTTATCCCAACAAACAGATGCAAGTCTCCAGCACATCATCAGCCCTACTATTACTACTACCACCAAAGAACCTTGTAGGGCCAGAGACTTGGCAAAGTTGGGCACCAAAAGAGTCTTCAGGGAAGACTGGAAGCTGGAGGGCAAGACTATAGAAAAGATGATACATTACAGGATATAGCAAAAATGTGCACAACGACGCAGGAAAACTCAAAGAAAAGAGGCTACATACATGACAGGACAGTTTAAAAGTAGCACAATTTGGTCAGGTGTCTTCAACATATCCAATGACCTTCTGTTTTCTCATCTTCAACAAAATTCATACAAATGATCTTAAAGATTTGTTGATGACTATAGAAACCTACTTAGTCTTAAAAAAACTCTTTGACCTCTATTTCCCTTTGCACATTGTGTGTTGTGTGGTTAGAATGATTGATGATACCACCATCACTGCACGCCGGACATGCTTTTGTAGTAAGACTGGCTGTTTTCACACATTTACAACAAAATGTGGCAATTTGTTGACCACTTGTACCAAATTAGTGGCCATACAAATATGCCTTGAAAGCTTAAGTCATTCTTTCTTATTCTTATTCTTCATTGAAAATTGAAAGTGTTCAAAAATCAACAAGTAAACCTGTACTCAGAGGAAAGTTTGTGGCACTTTGTAGACAGCTTGTACTAAACCAGTCGCCATAGAAATACACCTTGAACTTTAAAGTCATTCATTTTTATTATTTTCTTATTCATTCTCCAAGATGTTCCTTGATTCTTAAAAGTATACAATTATCGTGGGAGGGCAATTGTCTTGAACTTTGCACATTACTTGAACCAAACAAGCGGCCAGACATTCACCTTTGACCTTAAAGTTGTTCATTCTTATTCTTTTCCGTCCTCCAAGGTGTTCTTGAAAGCATGCCACCATAATGGACATGTTAACCTACAACACCCAGAGGCCAGTATTGTGATATGAAACCAGTGCCATAGACAAACACCACTACAGCTGTTCAAAGTACGGATGCACTAGTCGACATGTTAACCTTCAAAGTACGATGCACTAATCGACATGTTAACCTGCCCTCAGAGTTCGAGTGCAACAAAACTGCCAACCATCTGAAAACCTAACGCAGCAGAAAACACGAGGTAAGAAAAATCACATTATATTATCATCAACTTTTTGAACAGGTTTTGGACTCCCTACCACTCACGAGTAGGGTCGTAAAAGGCAACCGTCTTACCCACGCATTGGACAAACTTGTTAAAACTTTGATCAGCACCTTTTGTCAAAATATATCCACAAGATTTGTAAAACATGGATGGGGTGTGGGGGGTCAACAGTCATGATGATATGTCTATCTTCAATCAATATTATAATAATAAATCTCTACAGTTCAAGTCATCACTGGACAATGGCAACATTATAATCATCCACTGTACAAAGAGGAACCTGACTAACATTCATATTCACCAGATGGAATGCAAAGAGAGGATTTTCAAGTTTAAGTTAAAGTGTAGTAGTGGTTGTGGTAGTAGTTGTAGTAGTAGTAGTAGTAGTGGTGGTAGTAGTAGTGGTAGTAGCAGTTTTGGTCGTTAAACAGTGTTAGTCTGGGGGGTTAGTACAGAAAAAAGAAAATAAACTAATTCTATGATATCATCATATTAGCAGCTACGTTACTGACATTCCTTTCATCAAAGTGACAGTTTTGCTTATAAGAGGAAAGCCTACCTTCCAAATATATTACATTAATCAAATAATAAAATCACCTTTGCTCTGTGAATTGAAGCACCAGTATAAATCTATGTGACACGGACATTTACAGCCCAACAGTTCTCTCTGAAATAACACAGGGCGATGTCTTAAAACAGCTGAACATAATTCCATGAGGGTTACTCTTTCACTATTGGAGTATTCAGAATGTATAGTGTTATCATTAGTATAGATCTTGAAAGACAATTTACTGAGTACCTCGATCTGTTCTGGGCCGTCATATGAACACAAACTTAAAGCCAGTCGAGGTACATTAAAGCTGTGGTGAGTAAAATCTCTGTTGTAGAATCAACACTTAAAAATAGAAAAATCAGGAATTTCAACTTTGCTTAGAGTAAGGCCTTGTTCACTAAGTTCCTATACAATGTAGGTCTTTTGATATAATATGTACACTGGAGAAGAAAAAAAACAAGAGCTCACTTACGTCTCATTCAAACATTTTAAAACCGATAGTCTGTAAAGTTAAACAAATGTTTTAACATCTCTATAAATGGCATCATGTCTTATCCATGTCTAAGAAGACAAAAGCAACTGTTTGTGCAATAAGTTTGTCTAGACAGAGCAGAGATAGTAATGTTGTACCTTAAAGCATGCCTTACTGGTAAGTTAAAAGAATGTTTCCATCATATATCTCTTTAAATAACATCATAGTGTAAGAAGACGGAACATAAAAAACTACTGGTTCTGTTTATGATACAACAATCTTGTCTTATCGAGATAGCAATGGCAATGCTAGAGACTGAAACAACAACTGACAACCAAACGTTCATCAAGTAGCGGATATAATAGTTATATAATAATACAGCCATTTGAGGACACAGATAGGTATGACCACTCCCGAGTGTTCAGTCAGTAAGTAATGCTCTTTGGTATCCAGCCTGTACAAATAGCTCACAGTTTCATCATGGTCGTCGTCTTGGTAGTGTGTTCTTTGAGGTCAATAACCCGCACACTACCACCATCACCACCGCCATGCTTGGGGCAGGTAATGCTGACATCAGCAGTCCAGTCATCATCAATACACAGTTGTAGTTATCATTAATAATATATATATATATATATAGTGTCAAAGGATTGATTGTCAGGCATGAAAAGAGAACATGTAGAGAGTGAAAAAACCCAACAACATGCCAGTCACAAACAAAGAAAAGAGACTTACAAACAATGGGGGGGGGGGGTCTAAATGAAAAACAGACCATTTTTCATTTTCAACATGATCTGCCAACTATTTGAAAGCCTAACTCGGGACAGGACCTGAACATTTTTTGTACTACCAATTACAAATTCTGGGACATCTTTCTCGGGCAGTTTCCTTTAAATTTCAACATACAAAGGTAATTTTCAAGATGGAAAACCAAGACAGTCCCAAGATGTTTGGCAGGTCTAACATAGATCATTCATATCAGTATTGATACAAACTATTGTAAAATCTAGATCTTAAAGCATATGTAGCCTTAAGACATTTCTAGTGTGGATTTTCAAATGTACAATGTTTAAAGCTTTGTTTTTAAATTTCAATCGATAAGTTTGGATCAAGCAGTAAATGAATTTAAAACAGAAAGTTGAATCATGACTAAACCATCACATTTAATTTTTGATACTCGTTGTTCAAACATGAAAATGTATTGTTCCTTTTTTTTTTTTAAATAATAAAAAAAAAATTTTTAAAAACCCATAAGAACATTGATCAACCAACTTTCATAGATCAAATTAAGAAAGGGGCTTCATGAGAATGCAAAGAGTAAAGCTCAGAAAAAAAAATTAAGGACAATCAAGTAGGCCTTAAGTAGAATCAGCCTTGAAAGAACAGTTTCATTTTCAACACAAAAATAGCAATAACTAATAAGTATTAAATTTGTTGTCCAAACAAGAAACATTCTCTTACTCGTATCATTAAAATGATGTTATTGTGTCGCTTTTAGGAAGGAGTGCCAACAATACAGGTGTCTCTGTTAGTTTCTTACTAACTAAACCAGTTATAAAGTAAAACCATTGTGATGCATAAACCTGTTATCACTTAGTAAATAATCCAGTGTTCTTTTGCAGACCTGTCAACCAATTGCAAACCATTAAAGGAGACATGATCTTAAAATTGACTTTTTACCACCAAAAAGTATTTCATATTAACGAACAAAATTGATTTTGGGGGTTGCCAAGAGAAGAATGTGGACAGACACAGACAACTCATAGTGTGGGGGATGGGGGGTGGGGGGTGGGGTCAGGAGAATGTAGA
>JAUELK010068170.1:0-12702 GCA_031471215.1 Gastropteron pacificum | reverse complement strand
CCCCCCCCCCCCCCCCCCCCCCCCCAGGTCAATAGCTGCTCACACGAACCATTCCCAGAGGTAACAATTTAAAACTGGCCTCACTATGTCAAGTAAGTAGGTCTAGATTCATTTTATTTTTGTAGTGAAATTTAGTTTAACACCTCTAAGGATACAATAAGAAAACCGGTACATAAGATGTGGGACTTACGTTACACCGTCCGTCTCCGAAAAGACGGGATGTGAATCTGAGGCTTGCTATAGCCGTTACAACGTTCAACGTTATAGTGGGGTCATTGTTCACAAAATCAATGCCTTTTTTTAGACCACATTCATTATACGGTACACCCCCCCCCCTCTTGTTAAGTATTGTCTGCAATAAACAACGGCTTGTTCAATTGAGACGCTTTTTTTGTTTCTTTTAATCGTTTATCATGTTTATGACTGAATAACTATTCGTTCTAAAAAAAAAAAATCTTGTCGTTAACCACGTTTACTTACGATTAGTTCTTATTTTAGCTTCTTTTTTTTCAGTTTTGTTTTATCGCTTACCACACGTATTACTGAACAACGATTAGATCTACTAAATCTAGATCTAGAAATGAAACTCTTTCTCTTTTACCATGTTCATCATTCATGTTCCTGCAAAGAAGTAAAAAAGAAAGAAAGAAAAGAAAGCAAGGAACAAAACAAGAAAAGAATACCAATGACACGTTAAGTGGTTTTCAGAAACAGTATCTTTCCTCCAATCTAATCATGTTTGTCTCTGTATTCACAGGCTGTCAAGATCCTCCGGACATTCCCAGTGGCGACCATTGGTCATCATCCCAGAAGGCGGCCACAAGTAGACAGTGTAAAAAGTGCTTCCACTGACCTCTCAGTGACCACCACTACCACTGTCCAGTCCTCTGGTCCTCTACTAACAGCACAGATCCTACTCACAGACGGGACACTTGGTTATTTTTGCCCAGGCAACCCTCAGCGCGTACCATGTGTAGGGCCTTACATAGCTATACACGGGACAATAGAAAATTATGACTCACGTTCACACGTCTTGGTCTGTATACCAGTGATAAAAGCCCATGTGTTGTGTGCTGTGAGACGCGCTGAGAAAGCTACGCTTTTTTTACAAGGAAAAAGAGAGCGCTGTCCAGTCTCATCGTCTCCGATAATAAAGCCCCTCTATTGTGTGTTGGGGACGCGCTGAGCAGGCACTATTAAGTGTCCAGTCTCATCGTCTTTGCTGACAGTACGGAAGTAAATCTACTCTACGTGTAGTGGTCAGTGTTGTGGAGAAGGAAGATACGCTTTTCTTCTTTTTTTTTTACAAAGAAAAAGAGAAAGAAAAAGCGAGCAGTGTCCAGTGTTGTGGAAGGTCTCGGTCAGCCAGCACCATTCACGCCTGACCGACCAGCCCAGCCATCCGGAGCGAGTCCAGGGGTCCTGTAATCCACACGGCATCCGGAGAGGCCTGGGGAGGGGAGAGACACGGGGCGAGTCGGGAGAGGCGCCATTCTTTCAGTCACCACTGTTGTTCGTGTTTAGTACATGACCGTACAACCGACCAGTCAAGCAAGGCGCCCGAGTTCTCCCCCGCTCTCCGTCCCATAGGCTCTCAGTCTGTCTCTCTCTCTGTCTCCGCGTCTTACCCCCACCCCCAAGTTCTCTCTCTCTCTCTCTCTCTCTTTCTCTCTCTGTATCTCTGGGACACAGTTATTGCTTACCCTGACCCTCAAGTTGTCCTTGCTCTCTCTCTCTCTCTCTCTCTCTCTCTCTCTCTCTGGGACACAGTTATTGCTTACAGCCCCTATCCCTCCCTTATCCACACTCCACTCTCGCTCTTAACCCAAACCGGTCCCCTCCCCCTTCTCCAAGCGGTCCCTAGGTCATGGGCTAATCCTCTGTGAATAGCCCTGTGCCTGAGGTGCGGCCGCCTCTCCCGTCAGTGTGGCATGTACCAACGACCTCCTTTTTCACCAAGGGACATAATATGCATTTCCAGAACTAGCCTACATGTAGGTTCTTCATGAATGGCTGAGCAGAAGTTCTGTTTTCTACGCGCTCGGAATAGACCGTAAGGGTTTACGGTGAAAGGGAGTAGCCTAGTAAAAAAAAAAGAAAGGAAAAAAAAAGACATGAAGGAACGCCCGAGAGACAGACCCAATTTGTTTTAAGTGACGGTCAGAAGAGTTCCTTTTCAATATGGTGTGCAACTTTTCGCTGTGACCTGTGGATATAGATTGTGTTGAGTTATATTTTCCTTGAACGTGAAGTGGATTACGAACTTAGGAGATAAAAACATAAGAAGAACAGAAACAACAACAACAGCAGCAACAGCACAATTGCAGCTTCCTAAGGAGACAGGTATTTCGGAGCTTGGTATACGGGAGGAGCTATCTGGATTTTTTTCTTTTCATGGAGATCGGTGGATTAAGCGGCTATTTCTCCTGTGGTGTTTGTTCAATGCATTAGCCTGGCTGGAGTCTATAGCTCGTCCTACCAAGTGTCTAAGGGCCCAAGTGACTCATGTCCCAACGCCTGAACCAACAGGGCTGACCCGTGGCCAGTGGCAGAGGAGTGCTCGAGTGGGGATCTTCCTCCTCCGCTGACCACTCTGTTATCTGTGAATCTTGTGTGATACCAACTTTTTGAACAACACTCGAGCTATTGCTATTTCATTGAATCGAGCGCTGTTCAACGGGAACTATATGCCCTACAAACGGAGTTATACCAGACTGTAAAATCAATATCAAACAGAAATAACAACTGACCAGCCCAGAAACAACGCCATAGTCATAGTCATAGTCAACTGTTTTTCATTTTAGCCATGTTTGAAAATTGACTAAGGAGAACCACCTGAAGTGAAAGAGGAAACAAACATCAGGAGAAATTTGTTTCATGTAAACAGCAGAGTTTGTGCAGGACTTTGTGGTTCGTTTGGGAAGAGGACAATAAAGCGAGCGGTCTCCTGTCCGAAATATCGCACGATTTCTTTTCTGGTTTCAACCATTGGATTTCCAAGTGCGCTCTGCAAGGCTTTATCTGGACCTTTTGTATGAATTCATCCGAGTAATTTGGAAGCGAAAAAACCCAAATGGATTTACTTTGACTTCCCGAGTTGAGTTGAGTTCATTAAATTTCATGGACCATTGATTTCTTCACGTCGACACGACGAAGTTCCGTCCGGCGATGGAAGGCGATCCTCCCACATCGTGATTTGTAAGGAACAACTGAAAAGGCCATGCGTTGTATTGTCACAATCGTCAAAGGACTCTACGATGTCTTGAATAGTAGTTATGAATCATTTGTTACGTGAAGGAATTTGGACGAGCTTCTATGATAATAAGGTGACGATGTGTTGTGTTTGGTCGCAAGGAAAGAAAAACATGGAACAACAAGTGATAGATAGGCCATGGAAATCAAAATCGACGCGCTAAACACTGTTTACACGCCTGTTAGTCTAGAGCTACAAAACTTGCGGTCAACGGAAATCGTGTGAACAAGACCGCAAGCTTGGAATAAAGCGTCTCCTTTCTACTGAATGAACGTCCGACATTGTTTCCTGGTCGTTAGCTTTGTAACCCGAGCCCCCCATTTGTCAAGGGCTGAGACATGACATCCTGGACATGGAGACTCCAGCATTCCTGCCAGCCACAGCCATACACACACTGCAAGGTGATACACCACAACTTTCCAACTACATGCAGGGACAACACGGTGTCAGGACTTTCTGACCACATGCACTGCCTATACGGTGTCAGGACTTTCTGACCACATGCACTGACTACACGGTGTCCCATACACACATACACGCTCTAAGCTTAACTGACCAATCCCTTCAAGTGACCAGTCGAATACGTTTTCTTATACTAGATGAAGACATTTGTATGATACTTTGAGTTCGAATAAAGTGCTTTACTAACTTGCTTTATTTGTAAAGACTGTTGCTGCACGCACGCTTGAAATCGTCTTGGAAAAGCGAGACGCCAATCTTCAGAAATCGCACGGTTTCGTTCAGTATCGGATTCAGTCACTGGGCCTCATGAAATATAGCCTGGCGCTGGATCATAAAAAAACAAGAGCCTGGATACTTGTTCTAAATTACCCATACACACAGAGACAATCTTTCGAGAGAGACATTTTCAATCTGGTTTAACTCAATCCATGATTAGCCAACGTGCACAAGAAACTCGCAACAATGACTGATACTTAATTTGTACAAAAACACATACAAACTGATTTATCTGTATAGTTTGTCCCTACCAGGGACAATGGATTCCTACCACCATTGCCTGTTGCAGTGAAGCAGACTTACATGCACAATGAGTTCCAGTCAGTTGAGTCCCCGCTTCGTGCTGTGGGTGATCGTGTCTCTGATCACTCACCTACTGGAGCTTGCGGCCAGCGCCGTGTTCTGCCACATGCTGCTCCAGCAGACGCACCTGAAGACGCCTTGGTTCTCCGTGGCCGCTGGATTACTTATCCTCCCCCTGGTCATCGTGCAGCTCGCCTCGGCCGTCCTGCTGCTCAGACGAAAAGGTGAGTCTGCTAGCTCGTGTGAGGTCACAGTCACTGCTGTGCTGCACGTGCTTCAACTGGGCTTCATCAGCCGCCACTTCGCAGTCTTGCAGGAGTCAGCTCTGCCCGACAGAAAAGCTGAAGTTACAGAGATGTTGCTGCTTCGATTCGCTTTTGGAATAACTTCCGGGTGTAGTCTATTAGTTCTACAGTTTTACCTACAGCTCACAGACGCCCATGGTGATTCCTGGCAGTGGATAAGTCACGTGGTAGTGGTCATCAGTGTTGTGTCCATCACCTGGGCTTTAGCTTCGTTTCGGCGGCGTCTGCCAGAAGGGAGACTGGACATGGAGCTCATCTCCTGGCCTGGCACTGTTTTACGCATTCTCTGGCGCTGTGGAGAGTTGCTGGTTCGAACCCTGGCCTTGGCCATGTTCACGTCCATCTACACACAGTGGCTGTTCCTGGTGCTGGGCCTTCACTGGCTGGCCATGCTGGCTTGTGTGTGTGTGCCCGCCATCACCCCCATGGATGTGTCCACCACCACCACCCCATCCCCTTGTAGGAAGATTGCCTTTAGCATCTTCACCTCATTTACTTATATTTTCGTCTTCGTGAACACTGCACCAGAAAACGCCGTGTTTCGATACACATTTTACTACGTTGTGCTGTTCTTGGAGAACTCAACACTTTTGGCTGTCTGGTTGATCCGGGCAGATTCAGATGAGTTTTCAAGGAATTGTACTCACGTTTATGTGGCCGTTGTGTTCTTTGTAGTGTCCATCATTTCAATGATTGTCTACTACAAATTTTTCCATGTGCCTTGGAACAAAGGCGAGTCCGTGTCCGCATGCCCTGGTGTCCACTGCAGTAGTTGTAGGTCTGAACACCCGCCCGGACACCCACCTATCCCTCCCCGCCCTGGCTCCCAGAACAGCTGGTTAAGTCAGTACCAGTCAGCTGTCTATTCGGGCCAGTACTACAAGCACAAAGTGCACGACTCGCTGCTCGACTCTGTGTCCGAGCTCAACTCCTCGGCCACCACGAGCACGACTCACGCACGTCTCCAGCACAAGTTGGCCACTATTGAGGACGAAGTGCGAGAACGAGAGCAAACCAGGCGGGAGGGGCAGCCAATGAGCAAACCGGCCAAGCCGAGACGTCAGAAGAAACTAAAGCTCCACGGCGTCACAACGTCAGAGTCTGAGCTGAGCTCAGTACGAACTGACCCTTCAGAAGAGTCGCCTCGAAGACCTGTGTGGCTTCCCAGTGGGGACTCCAACTTGGCTCATCAGCTCCAGCTCTCTTACGGCCTGGATAACTTCGACACTGCAGAAACTGCTGACGACGAGAGGTCATCAGTGGCTAAGGGCGGGAGGGACTTGGTCCTGTCTGCCCTGTCACCTCGGAGGGATGGCCACCACTGGTACTCTGATGGCTACAGCACTGACCGCACTCTAGACTGGCCAGCGTCTTGGCCCGAGAGTGATTGTCCCCCAGGCTGCACTTGCTCTCATGGAGATTCTGAAGTGTCGTCTATCATGCGTTCAGTGGCCCCTGTGCACGAGCCCTCAGCGGCAAATTTTGATAAACGTAATCCTGATCTCGAGCTAGGGAAGTGCCGAAAGTCTCGCCATGATCACTGTCATCACCCTCATCACCACCAACACCACAGTAGCAGACACCGTACAGAAAAGCATCAGCATTCAGCAGATCATACAGACAGGAAAAAGGGGGAGAAAATGTCTCGTCGAGCGGAGCTCATTTCGTCACCGGCTTCTGACCCAAGTCACGGGCCCCGAGCTAAGAAAAATGGCTCCCGAAAACACCAAATACCCACTTTACACGAGAAGCATTCTTTGACAACAAAGAAAGAGAACCTTTCATGTATTACCAAACATCTACCTCATAGTATGTGTTCAGAAACATTCGCTGAGAGCGAAAAGCTTGCCACAGATCTTTTGAAAAACTCGAGACTCTCTCCAAGAAAACAAAAGTCGAACAAAACGACTGACACGTCGGTTTCACAGAACAGGGATCCTCGATTCAACGATCGAGTTGTGGATCCAGAGACAATCGATCTGGACCAGCCAGATTTGAAAGGAGACTCTGATCTGAAAACTAGCAAGTCTGTAAGATCTCATCATAATACCTCTAAACTTGATGACAAGGCTAAGCCTACAGGTGCAGCCACTGACCCAGTGAAATCACAAAGTCCACCTGTGGATGACGTGTCAGTGGGCACGCATCAGTCAGACCAACTGTCACCTGCCCCAAGTATCGTGGAGACACGCCTGGAGGACACTGCCAACACTAGCACGAGCAACTCTGACACCACCGGCATCGTGGACGATATTATCTACGAGAACATCTGGCAGGGGGAAAGGTCAAAGGACAAATCTCACCAGCGCCGGAGTAGAGTGACCAAGACACGGACCGGAAATAGCCGTCGACTGAACAAGGGAGATACTCGTGATGTGTGGTACGTCTGCAGTGAGTCTGAGGATAGCGCTCTTCCGCCTGAGGCCCCCAGCTCTAGCGTAGAAGGTTTTACAGACAATGATAGTGAGGTCAGTTTAGAGATTGTTATTTAGACCCAGAATGTTCTCATTGAGGTTTCACAGACAATAATAGTGAGGTCAGTTTCGATATTGTTAATTCGATCCAGAATGTTCTCATTGAGGTTTCATTGAAGGTTTTACAGACAATAATAGTGAGGTCAGTTTAGAGATTGTTATTTAGACCCAGGATGTTCTTTCTGGAAGGTTTCACATACGTGTTTTTTGTTTGTTAACAGACAATAATAGTGAGGTTAGTTTGTCTTGCCTTGCCTTGCCAAGGCTATGTCCACCCACTGCTGGATGTAGCCCGCCACTCTTAATCTTCTAGCTGTTTGGGGCTATTTGTTCCCTTCACTTGCCCTGATGTCATCCGACCACCTTATGTTGGGTCGTCCTCTTTTTCGCTTCTTCCGTGGAGTCCATTCGGTGGTACGGATGGTCCATCTGTTGTCTTCATTCTGGCAATGTGTCCTGCCCATTCCCACTTCTGTTTGGCGATATACTTTGCTTCATCTTGTATATTTGTCCTCTTTCTGATGTCATCATTTGGCGCCTTGTCTTTTAAATGGCTATGTCGTCTGCGAATCTAAGGTCTATCAGTTCTTCTCCGTCTATGGATAAGCCTTTTCCTTGTATGTTAGATTTCCTGAAGACTTCCTCTGTGGCTGCAGTAAACAATTTGGGGTATATTGGGTCTCCTTGTCTGATACCTCTTTTTATGTAGAGTGTTTTTGATACAAGATTATCCATGTATCTACATCTGTGTATATCTTAGATGATTTCAGCATATGTTTCATTTATTCCCATATTTCTCAGGACTTCGAATATGGCAAAGTGTTCCACTGAGTCGAACGCCTTTTCATTGTCAATACATCCGATTCTCTATCATTAGGTTCATAGTTTGTAGGTGGTCAGTGGTCGAGAATGATTTTTCCGAAGCCAGCCTGTTCACGTAATTGATTTCTGTCCAGCATCTCGGTCATTCTATTCTGTAGGACTCTTGTAAACAGCTCGCAGATGTGTAGGTTGTTTAAATTGTCTCCTTTCCTGTACAGAATGATTATCCTGGACTCTGTCCATGATTTGGGCACTTTTTTTTAGGACTTCATTAAAAATTGTTGGGATGAAATTAATCACTGGTTTCCCCCCTAACTTCATAGATCACTTGTGATATTATCCACTCCTGGTGCATTGTTTTCCCCCCTTTCTTTTAGTGCTTTCTCTATATCGCTAATACATTTTATCATATGCATCGTACGCGTCTCCTAGGCTATGCAATAGTAATCAGATCAGTAGGCCTCTATAGACATTGCTATTCAGATAAAGAACTTCCTCGTACCTCGGTTCACAGACAATGCATTGACCATGAACTGTCTCAGAACCCAGAAATCACGCTCAACGCTGCATTTCCTAGAAACAAACTTGCTTTTGTTTGTTTGTTCCAATGATAGATTCCAAGATAGGATTAAGGGTCTCAAGGGAGAGCTGCTAATACTGACAACGTTAAATAGGGCCCCGTTCAGCAGCGATGTGCAACCATGGCACTTAGAGGGCCATCCACTGATTTCCCTTGAGGCCCGACCTGTACATAGCAAATCTGAACCAGGCCTGAATGCGACCTGCGTAGACCAAAATCTAGATGGAAATGTGAGTCCAGGCCTCCAAGCCAAGCCTCAAGACCGGGCCTCAAGGGAAAACTGCGTCTTGGATGGCCCCTATAAGTGCCTCACGGGCACCTCGCGAGCTTTACGAAGAGGGCCCTGGTAGCCTCAAAATGCTCATCTTTAAATGTGTATACATTGTTTTTCTGGAACAACTAGTGTTGAAACTCTGTCATGTATGTATGTAAATAATGTTCATAGATGCTCACTGTTAAAATATGACAATCATTCAATTCACCAATGCATTTTACACATAGTGTGTCGATAATGTAGTATACCGGTACGCCTTCTTTATTGGTAGCTTAGGGTCACGATGCTAACAATCTGCAGTGTTGTTAACAGTTACTTGACGTCTTGCCATTATTGTGAGGTCTTTCGTGGATTGTCTCTTCCCACAATAAGTTGTGTACCCGGTACCTCAAACAACCCAACAACAATCAAACCTCAACAGACCGATTATGTAACAAAGACTATGAGCTGAATGGCATTCCATTGATATTCTCTTATTCTATTTTTTTTTTTTCCTCCTGTCCCTGCCCAGGCTTAAGGGGTTATGTCTTGATGAATAGTATTAGAGTTCAAAAGGGATTTGACATTTGTGTGTGTCTTGTTTGGTAACATTTTAACATAGTAGTAAGACCGTGCTAAGCCAGTGAGCTACATGCAGGGTATGCTGCAAAGGCATTTAATTTAATGTCTTATTTGTAAGTTACTGGTTCTCAGTCTCAATCATGTACATGTAGTTATAATTGTGGGAGTTTTGTACAATTTTGTCAAGACCCGGAAGGATGCTAACTGAGCCCAAACTGAGCTGACTGATGTCTAGATATAGCTGTAGGTTCTTAATTATCATTTGTTGGGGGTTAGTAGCCTACTTGGAACATTTCCTTTTGGTTGGTGTCAAGTTTTCGAAATATAATTATGACTACGTTGATGTCAAGGGGATTACGTTCTTCCTAAAATGTATTTTTTACTAGACATTCAAGTGCAGTGTTACGAATGTTAGACCAGCATTTATCATATTGTGTTTCTTCATTGTTTACTTCTGTGCACACACGTTGTAATGCTCATGAACACTTTGCATTGTTACGAACACCATTGTTGCATGCAGTCACATTCTTCTTGAACATTTAATATGTAGTTTATGTTACGTTGTTGATATAATCATAATACTTTCGTTTTGTTCAGTGTACAGGTATTGAGCGTTTAGACACTTCGCCATGCCAAGTTTAACTTCAATGTTAATAATATTATAGCCGATTTATTTGGCCCTTTTTTTCGCTAGAGCTCAAAGCGCTTTACAGCATATTTTTTACCTTTTCAACTGTTTTCAAGCGAGGAGAAACTCAGTGTTGTAGTGCTGTTAGATCTAGGAATATAACAATGTAATTAATTGTACTTGGTAACTATGCAAGTGGAAAACATTACTCCTCACAGGATCTGCAATTAACCATAGTCTTTAGAAATAAACAAGGAAATAATATCACTGTAATGGTGAATTTAGTGGGGTGTGGAAACTCAACTGCCTTTCGTAACAATGACAAGCAATGCTGGCAGTTCGTTTTATGTTTCTTTTAATTGGGCCTGCTGGTTTTTGAGTTACAGCGGGCCGCATTCTCTGGGTTAAAGGTTGACCCCAGCATAGTAATATGTAGTGCGTTAACAAAATGATAACAGAAAGAAATCTCGCTCAATAGTGTGGTACTTTGTCCTTTCAACGAAAAGTATGCAACACAAGCATATATACTGTAGGCAACACTATGGTGGGCCTACAAATCCACACTAGACTATCTTTTTGTTTTTGCAACTCTTTCTTATGTGACGGAATTCTTTGTGCGTATGTTGTGTTTATGTTGTGTTTGACTTGTATGAGAACGTTTCAAACAATCATGCTCGGACTGCTGTTCAGTATGCCTCCCAGGAGGTTGAGATGGCTTTGGAATGAAACAGGTCTATCGGGGTAATAATATGCTGTAAAGCGCTTTGGGCCCATTTTGTGAAGATAAAGCGCTATATAAGTGATGTTATTATTATCATTTTAAAAATTAATATAAGATACCTGTCCACGTCGGCAATATTGACGGTAAAGATGTAGACATGTGACTAGATTTAAATTGACGGAGTCGTCTCTCTTCCTACCATGTAGTTTGCACTCACTCTACCTACAATCTTGTTTTCAAACATTCAAAGCTCATTGTGTGTGTTGCACATACCTCTCCCAATTCTTGCCCACATACACATGTATACCTCAAGTTCGACTACCAGACTCCATGTGGAATGTCATCTTTTCTTCAATACATCTCAATCAATCAATCCCCAAAAAACGATGCGCATCGTGTCGTGTCAGATTTCAGATGTCAATGGGCCTGGACAAAATTCACCAGGTGACGCTTTTATGAACACGTGTAGGCCTACAGGCTCGCCCGCAAGTTAATACGGTGAACGCTGCCTGGTCATACCACGGCACATGGAATTACGTTTTCGCACAAACTGTGATGATGCTTTTAATTTTGAGCCAAATTAAATGGTCTTAATTCATTTTAAGGCACCCAATCAACGTTCTAAATAGTCCACTAAATTTGAGATTTTTTACGATAGTGTGTTTAAAAAAACGTTTAGCTTTACGTATTCCCGTTAGCTCCATTATTAGTGATAG
Organism: Gastropteron pacificum; assembly: GCA_031471215.1. Lineage (NCBI taxonomy): Eukaryota > Metazoa > Mollusca > Gastropoda > Cephalaspidea > Gastropteridae > Gastropteron > Gastropteron pacificum. The sequence continues at coordinate 1,327 of JAUELK010068170.1, read as the reverse complement.
ATGAGTAAAAACAAGAAACTCTGACTGCCTTGTTGTCTTCCGGCATGTTCGGTCATGTTCGCTTTGGTTTTTTGGTCACGTGGGGAAACATTTGTCCAGGTCCATTGAGCATGTTTTTTGGTCTGTAGTTGTAACAAAAATGTAATCTTACTTTTCATAGTATTTGGTATGTTGTTAGATTTAACTTTGATGCACTGACATTGTTTGTCACGTCAAGCCATGCATGTTATTGTGTAAATACACTAATTTATATTTTATTATTATTGTTAGGCCTATTAGTTCACTCAGTATCAGGGAATCTCTGTGCTTACCTCACTTCATATCGAATGGCAGAAACATTGTACTGTGTACATGTATTTTATTTGTCGATTTTTGCTCTTATTTTCTAATTGAAAAATGAAACGTTAGTATGTTATGACTTCTTGTATACAATAAAGTCTACCTCGAATGCATGTCAGCAAGTTGTTTGTTAAGTCAAATTCAACGTACCTCATGGGTCTGCACTGGTACTAGGCCCCTTCATGTGTTACCTTGTATAGGTCTCAATCTAACCACTGTCATAAAGCCGAAAATGTATGTAATCCACAATATCAACAATTCGACAAACAAACAAAAAACCCTGTCAGTTTATGTTACATAGATCTAGTTCTCTATTGAAGGAAAAGCGAAGCAAACAGAAATTAAAGAGAAGAAAGTAAACGAATGAAAGGAGAAGAAGAAAAAAACAACAATCGTGAAAGACTAATTTCAAATACAAAATTGTTTACAGCTGAAGGCCGTAATGTTTACAAATTAGCAATTTTGACCCGACCCACGAATTCGAAAACTTATTAAAAATCTAAACAAGAAACGCGTCTAACATACACTTTGAAACGAAGAACTTGCGTTTTATTACACTGACTTTAGATACGTTGTATGGGCGGATTAGGACTAATCCCTCTACAGCTTTGCCTCTTTAAACCGCCCCCCCCCCCCCCCCCCCCGGTCCTGTTGCTGGCGAATACTTTCCCTCTCAAGTCCGTGTGACCTTGAGTTTTCTATTCGCAATCTTCACCCCATCACCCTACTTTCCTTGTGTATATTATTTTTCTTATTATGTCTTGTATATTATGTATTTTATTGATCTTTGTATGTCTCATCGACAACATATTCTGTTCATTCTTGTTTGTGTTTCTTATACTTGTTTTTCAATTTTTGTTCTTTCTAAATTGTCGTACACACATTTTTTGGGCAATAATTATTTTCTATGTTGTGTTCTAGCTTAAAACCACCCCGTCTCTCTCTCTCTCTCTCTCTCTCTCTCTCTCTCTCTCTCTCTCTCTCTCTC
>JAUELK010068059.1:0-12702 GCA_031471215.1 Gastropteron pacificum | reverse complement strand
CTCTCTCTCTCTCTCTCTCTCTCTCTCTCTCTCTCTCTCTCTCTCTCTCTCTCTCTCTCTCTCTCTCCGTCTTTCTTCTATCTCTCCCTCTTCCTCAGACTCAGTCAGTAGCTGTTCGTGCTGTTGTAAAATCCTTCATTCTAGTGCCATAGTCGTATTTCTTTTCTTTTCTTATTTTGTTTTTGTTTTTGTGCTGTTGCGTTGTATTATTATAAAATGTACTTATGAAAACGACCGGTAAACCATTTCACACAGTGCTGATTTATTTTAATGGGCGTTATTTAGTGTCATTACTTTTACAGACAATAGTCATTTAATGACTTAATCAAATTAAAGTCTAGACAAAGCTCGTTATTCGACTTCTGAAAATGTTCATTGTTTGTCACTCGTTACAAAACAGTGAGTTGCTTCTTAGATTCGTTCTCGTTGACTAGTGTATTTGATGACTCAGACCATAATTGTAGCGATGTTGTGTTCACATCATTAATATATAATGGCCAATGCCATGTGGCATCACTACATACACAGGATATAATTGTTGTCCGTAAGTTCTGTAAGTTACGAAAGGAAAGTGTCATATCATCGAACGTGGCGTTAAACACAACAGTAATAGGAAACGCCCATGTCCGTCAACGACAGTTCACGAATCAACACTGATCTGTTGGGGTTTTTAAAAATTATTATTATATAGATATGAGACATATACATCACATAAAGATCCATTGTCTTAGCACTGCTACAATACTCATTTCAGTATGTAAGAATACACGGACCATTATTGCGGCCCCTGATACATGGATGATAGCGTTTGTTGACCAAACATCATTTTTGTCTGAAATGATGCGCTGACCACACTGCCTTTACAACGAGTAAGAGAGTATATTAAGCAGGAACCCTACATGTGCACACACTGTCTTCTTCATTCAAACCACAGTATTCTTGTAATACAATTCACATGAAGATACGATACTCTTCATATCGGCATTCATCCAAATATTGTTGTTATTTTTCATTCCTTAAATGCAAACGTATTGGTGGCACAAATACGCTTCATGTAAGGACAATATTACCATAGTAACTTGTACCATGCCTGGATAGACTAGTGTGACAGTACAACGATGCAGATCATGACAGTAGGTAGAGCGTTCAGCCAACACCAAGTTGTCGACCGTGGGGTCGCAGGTTCGAGCTCACCCTGTGCTAGCTCAAAGTTGGTGTTCACTATGAGTGTTTTTTCAGCCCCTGGTCTCCTCGATAGGTGGGACCGAGCACCTAGTCCTCTTGGATAAGGATAATATACTCGGAGATCCCGTGGTGTGCACGTTGCACACGTTAAAGATCCCTTGGCAGTTTGAAATCGATGAAGAGTAGACTAGTTATGGCCGCTGTCCGGGCAAAATTCAAAATTCAAACCCTATCAAAACCCCCTCATCTCTGCTCTCAAAAATAAAAATGGCCGATAGGCACTGCTCTGTGGCGAATGCGTGTTGACTTCAGCGAAAAGCGGAGCTCATAACACTAAGGTGAATTTCCCCGAGAGTGGATGAAGAAAGTGTCAACAATCAACAAATAATACAACAATACAACCCTGAGGAGATGTTGTACCAAATGCCCCTTACAATACATGCCACGGGTTCTATTTGTGTACGTATTGGCGTGGCAAGGTTCTATCCTTTGTCGGGCAGATCGTCTTGGCGTTTCAAAGTACAGGCTCAGTGCCGGCCCTCTGTTAGGGAGAACGATAAGAGCGGCTCGTGGCCGTTGGTACTGTACTCGACGTTTAATCAAACTCACTGAGGACCTTTCGAATCCTGTTACTTTGCCTCGATGCTGGCTGGCTTTGTGTACATCAGACCAGTCGCAGTCTATGAAAAGGCTCACCAACTGTTTTTTGTTCCCGTCGAGACTAGTTCCAGACCATTTGGTTGATTAGAATATTAAGTTAACGGGATTGGCTGCATGCACAGAGCCACAGTCCTTTGGAAACATAGTTGTTTGTGCGGAATGAGGGTCGATAGCCTATGGCTGATTTCTTTGCTTTTGGTCATAGTCTTCCTTCGAAGCATGTATTACTTATACTTATAAATTCGTGTCGTGATTTGAGACCCTTTTCCTAATTATTGAATGACTCTGTGAGGGGTGGAGGAGGTGTACTTTCTTTCACTAGGCTGTATTTTAGTTTCAAAAGAAATGTAATGCACTATTCTCGGCAGTTTATAATAATTATGATATACTTTGTTTATAGAATCCGAGCAGATCCGGTTCAATTTTAATATAGGCCATAATTACATATTGTTAACTATTATTTATTTCTTGTATTATCTAGCACTAGTCTAGAGGATTTGTCAGCTTCTCACATTTTGTTATTACATTCGTGATGAATGTTAATCGGGGAGTGATCTTTCAGTTGATTAACTAATTATTCGGATTCGGCGAAGTCTTGAAAGTGTCGACTGCCCTTGCATGTCTGTAAGTTACAAACGAACGAGTAAATATTGATTTAGTAGAGACGCGCTGTAAGTCCGAGTTAGCCAGATATGTTTGTTTTCTTTTCTTTTCGATGATAACTGAGTGTAGAGAAGTCAAAATATGGAGTTCTTGGGATCCAGTCGACCCAACAATGCGTATTCGGTGTCAAGATGGGCCTCTCACGCTCGAAAGAGTTCACACTGAGACTGAAACCTAGTTGTTCAAAGATAGTGGAGTATCAATTACGTGGGAATGACGAACTTCCCGGTCTCGGCACTGGAGCAATTACAAAGCCACCACAAGGACAGTTCAGGGGTACAGGCTTTCACTGTAAAATAGTAGTTTCACACAGTATCTGATGTTATAATAAAAAAGGAATTCTGATTATTGAAAAGGCTTGCTATTGTAGGCATTACTATCTATAATTGATATTAAGACCCACGCGTTAAAAACCCTTCACCGTTACAGGTATATCCATAAGCTCCATTATACATGTAATAATATATTAATTCTACATTCCTTTCACAGAAGTCGTAACATAATAATCATTATACTGTAACTTCATCTAGAACAAACATCACAGTAAGAGAGCTTCAAGTGTTGTCTGTATTTTACGTTCTTTTCCCGGTCTTCAACCCACAATGTATCATAGCCGTAACGTCGAAATCTAATCATACCTACCAGCATAAAGATTATGTGTGCAAATACCAAATCCATCTACACCCCGATCCCTAACCCGAAGTCGTTGTGCTTTTTTGAAACCACAAAGAACTGTTTAACAAAGACATGCAGTTCAATGCCTGGGAATACATCTATTTAACCTTGAGGTATAGGATATTACACCAGCCACGTGCAGATAGCTGCCATTTACCTAAGACGTGTGCAAATATCCCCGGAAGACACTGCCTGCAACTGTGCAAATATTCAATCATGGCTATTCAGCCTGTGCATCGAACCTATCCTCACGTGTATGTTGACTAGATCATAGACTTCAACAACATGGGGTTCACGGCAATCGAAGTCGGTCTACTCTGTGGTGAGCAGTGCACACACGCGGATATGATGGCACGTCCTTTGGCTGCCCTGGAGCTATGTATCCAAAGTTCACAGGTCATCACCTCTGACATATCATTGGTGGAAACCAGAATCAATGGATAGAAGGATTGAATCGTTGTTTCACATAACATAATTGTCGACGTAACCCGACTTTTGTTTGCGCATCGACACGCTGCTAGATCAATAAAACCATTTACGTTTTGAATTTAAAGCAATCGAGGTTGTTCTTTCTTTTGCACCTTAATTTCCCTTCTAACCCCACCCGACCATTTCTACGAAAACAGAGTGTTCACTTATTCAACAACTCTTCTCTAAGAGCACATAATGATGGTAGTCAAAATATTAGCTTTTTATTATAATATGATGCTCTTCTTCCAATTATGACTGCCCCCTCATATACAGAGGACTTTTGCATTCGCGCAATGTGACTCAGTCTGTTATGTCTTTGAGGATAACAAATGCACACACTAGATGTTAGAAAAGCATAATATTTAATTTATTAAAATATCGTTTAGTTGTATTTTTGTCGGCGTGTTCAATTAAATGTCGTAAGGACAGATAATGTTTTTTGATTGCTCTCTAAAACGCTGCTCCTCAGCTATGGTGATACAAGGACCGTGTCTACAGCTCACGTTATTTTACTGCTATTGCCCAATTGATATGCAACAAAAATGTCTTACGAGAATTACGGGTTTTCTTAATGATGTTGTGCTCTAAATGCATGGTCTTTGATGTCTACCATTTCACATGAATATAAAGTAAAATGATAAGGTAAAATGGAACGTGCTATGTGCGTATCTGTTGTTTTAGAATCATTTAGAATCATTTTAGGGCGGGGAAAATGAAACAAGTATTCATCAGAAACAGAATATGGGCGGGACCGTTTTTTCTCCTATTGTTCAAGCTTTTAGCCGAACGGGCAGGAGGGTAATTTATGAAAAAAGGCAAAGCGTTATCTGAAAGGAGGAATCATTCTTATCGTATCTTGAAGACCACCAATAATTATATTCCGTCCATGATGTTCAGCAATTGAATATGCTTTTTTTTATCCTAGTTTTCTCTTTGCAGAATTCCACTGAAGAAGGAGGTATGGTCGTTGATACGCTCAACGTTCTTATTGATAACACAACCAGATCAATTATCGAAGTTGTTAATTTTGTCATCCTTTCTGGGATGGTTTCGGTATTTGGAATGGTGGGGAACGTGCTGAACATTATAGTTTTCATTCGCATGGGGACAAAAGACTCCATTACACTTAACTTCATTGCTTTGTCGGTATCGGATTTCTGTTCTCTGCTCTCCCTGATGTGGGTGAGTGTATGCTTCAACCCCCTTTTGGTCCAAGCAAAACATTTGCCCTTTGACCCTGTCCAGTTCCAGTACGTTCTGGGCAGTTGGGGTCACGCGAGTTTCGCCCGTGTGACGGGCATCATTACCGCGCTCATCACCATGGAGAGATGTGTGTGTGTGGTCTATCCACTCAGAGTCAAACAGCTGTTCACACCGAGGAGGACGGCAATTATGATTGCTATGGGCTACTCAACCGTCGCTATGGCAATGGTCCTCGTCCTTTACGCCAACCAGTTTGGACCTGTATTCTCAGTAAAGAGTAACGCGACAATCATAGGCATCATACGCCCTGACAACTTTCTTGAAATCGAGGGATGGTGTCATATCATCTTTAGCGTTGTTCTCCAACTTACTTCCTCTATCACAGTTGCAGCTAGCACGGTCGTCCTGGCAGTAGCCTTAAAGAAGAAAACTCAATGGCGTAAGACAACGTTGGACAGTGGCACCAAAGAGGAGGACAACATGTCCACCCGTGACAAGAAGATCAGCAGAATGGTAGTCACCATCTCTACTATCTATATCGTTTCCTACATTCCTCAATCAGTCGGGGGCTTAGCCATGCTGCTCTCTGAAGATTTTAACATATCTGGTCGCAATGTAAATGCAATGATAGTCTACTTTTCCTTTTCATTTTTGTTGGAGGCTAACAACTCACTGACGACGACGTTCGTATATTTCAACATGAGTGCAAAGTTCAAGGAGACATTCTTGCAGCTCATCCCGTTTTGTGCACGCGCAAAGTGACGTAGTATGAAGATGCCACATATTGTTCTTATTTAATTCGCATGTGTTTTAATTACGTATCAAAGGTGTTGCAACCTGAAATGTCTATCTCAAACCTAAATTTGGGATTTATTTTCTTAAAGCCAAAAATGGCGACCACGCTTACACTAAGAATAGCGTAGATTTTATTGGAAAATGTCCAATTGATTACTGCAATAAAGACATTCAGTATCCAGCTTCCGAAGTCGATTCTCTAAACTTTACGTTTGAATGAATTAAATGATAAAAGTATGTTTAGACTAATGTATTTGGGTGTCTTTACATCGGTCTGTCTGTGTGTTTCTCAGTGTCCCTTTGTATGTGTGGTGTTTGCTTGCCTTCCTTTCTGTCTGCCTGCATGTGTGTATGTGTGTGTCTGTCTTTGTGTATCTATGTGATGCAAGCGAGCTATGAAAAGCTGGTAGAGAAGCCAGACGTTGGGTTGCACACCACTGTTCTTTCTGTATACACTGTCAAAGGAAAGCTCAACACTGAGTATCGATTCCAACAACACACAATGCCTTTGGAGAAAACAGCGTCATCCTGACCCCAAAATCCCTATTCCCAATGTTCAGTATTTGGGTGATCTCAAAGAGTAAAAAACAGTTCTTGTTTTCTTCGATCCGAAGCTTAATGTGTTCATTATCAGCATAATTCTCATGAAATGTGTAATCACTCGGAAATTGGCGTCTCTAGGCTTGTGCTCTGTTGTTTTCTGTGCTATTCATTCATTTAACTTTTTAGTCAAACAGCCCCCCTGCCCTTACCCGTCTCTTATTCAAATCTTATTCTTTCACTTCTTACTTTACTCCGCACTTTGAACGTCCATGAACTTTTTTCATACGAATATTCAAAGAGCAAACAACGTCAAATTGAAGACCATTTTCAAAATTGAAAACCATTTCACAATGTATTGTCGTTCGAGGCCTCTGTGAAATTAAACATACTGTCCTATGAAAACATAACACATGCACTCGTGCCATTGAACATGTAAAAATGAACATTGAGAAATGGATATCAATTGTGGACATTGGATACAGAATGGTGGTTTTAAAGTCCAAGCTTTGCCCTTCATGGGAAGCCAACCTAGATCTCAAAGTCCCGAGGTAAGCATCTCAGTTTCTAAGCTAATGAAGTTTGTTTCTAAATCTGGATAGAAAATGGTTCCAAGGCAATGAAGGCCAGCAGTATAGAGAAGATCATGAACCATCGTCAGCAGCTATTGCACCGATGTCAGCACTGAATGACTGCCATCTAGTTTGCTTGTACGGTAATATAGGTTTTTGATCTCAAAGTCTTCGTGAAGCCAATTCTTGTTTTCACATTCTACAATTGCCATCTTTCTTAGAACCATCCCCAAGTGAGAGTACAAAAAGGTTGTAGACTGTACCGAATCTTAATGGCTCCCAGAGAGCTTTATTGTCCTCACTAGACGATCCTCACCACTTTGGTTGTACTATGAATAGGAAATCCACTGGTTCAACCTTATCAAACATTCATAATGCCAACCAACCTATCAAATAACAAAGCAAGTCTGTAGATCAATAGTATGTCCTACAAATAGTCGGTAAATCATCCATGTACTAGGGATATATGTTATACAATGAAGCCATCAGAGACACGATAGTATGTCGACTTTAATCCGCTTTCTGTGACCCTAGTCTACCCAGCAGAGATGGCCGAGGTATGCAGAGTGCAGAGTGGGGGCCACACTGGGTGTGGTACGTCCTTGCTCACGTGCATCACTCCACAGGCACATGCGTACTCAGGGAATGACAACATTGCCATGGTCAACATTTGCATCTCTGGCAAGGTTGTATTTAGCACATGCTACCCATGCCCCCCCCCCCCCCCCCCCAACGAATTCAATTATATGTACTAAGGATGGGGTAGGTACGGCCGTGGTAGAAGTTCTTGGATGGCCAGCTCAACATAATTTGGGCTCGAGATTGGCTGGGGGGCTGGACATAGATGAAAAAAATGGTTTCTGACAAAAGAGCCGACAGAAAGATAGACCGACAGACGCGCGGATGAATATATTTGAAGGGTTGGATAGATCGGTGGGTGGAGAGACCGATGAGTATGCGGAGACGGATAGAGAAATGGATGGTCAGATAGACCGACGAACACACGCACGTATGGATATACTTTTTCTCTGTACCGGTAACCCTAAGTCGTCTTCCCGTTGAAGACTTTTCCAATCGTTCAATCTGGTTCATTGAGTGAGAGCAGAGCTACGTGTTAGCTAAGTTAGCGACATAGCATTGTCAGATATAGAGTTGGAGAATCAGGTAGCATATGTTTATCAAGTCTTTTTTTGTCTTATAATAATTTCAGATTATCCTGAATACAATTTAAGACTTGGGTTTCAAACGAAAAAGGCAGAGATGGACATGACGTTGTTTTGGACTCATTCATTTCAAATGTCTGCTCGTAGGAATAAAGCTTTTCCGTCTTTGTTTGTCGCTGTAGACAATATCCTGGATCCTGGCTGTCTCAAAGGAAACAATCATGATTATTATGGTGTCGGAAAATTGGTTTTGATTTATCATTGAAAATAATCGTGTCTTCCCCTGACACCTGGGAATGGCTTATTGACCTTTGTTGTGATCATTGAATAGTCCCTTTTGTTGGTCGTACTGATATCCCGACGACAATGTCTAATATTTTGTAATAGCTTTGATGATTTGCATTTCAATGTCTTTATGACTTGTATCACACAGTAGAAAAGTGATGAGCGGTATATAGTTGGATCTTAACCAGCATATAATTAATGTGTATTTTCATTATCAATATATTTTCACTAAGAATAGAACGGGCAAAATAGTGATTATAGACAGTCGGGCACTTTCCTGGAAGGTAGAGATTGCACGTGGATGGCCTTTGACACAAAAGCATTGAGAAAGTTTGGAAAGTGTGTGTGGTTTTTATTCTCTGTAGCTCCCATTCGTGGACCCGCATTATTTTTGTTTACCTAGATGTTCATTTGGGCAGATGCCTCGCCATGGAAATCTTTTGACGCGGTCTAAAAAGTCCCTATGGAGACGGGTCATTCATTATCTAGTGGGACCCCTTTAGCAGTCAATATCTCCGTGGAAGCCGGCTGGCCATTGGCTATCCTATTGCATCACATCAATATACGCCTCGAGGGGAGGACGCCTCCATTCGTCTTTGTCGTGCCCACTCGCTTCAGACCAATCTTCATCGACTGAGAGCTCACCATTTGGCTTTAGAGGCAAAACCTACTCTTATATCATGAAGACATCGGACCTGGCAGATGGTACAACACTTTTGTGTGATCCTTGTTTGTTTGTTCTGTTGTGTTTTTGTGTTTTTGTTTCGTTTTGGTCTTCTTGTGCTTCTACTTTGTTTTCGTTGTTGATATATCGAAGAAACTCGTGAGCCATGAGTCGTGAGTTTCTATGGCCTGAGAGCCTAGCGCTCTCTGTGATCTCTAATGGCCACGGTCCCAGCTAGCACTGTGTAAAGTCTGAAGACTCTGTCTTTGTACGTTGAAGTAACTACCATTTAAATAATACACACTATTCCAGTTTTGTTAAGTGGGCGATATCGACAAACGAACCGATAAGTACAGTTTGTTTTCCTTGCATGCAATTACCGGTAGACATAATCAATAATTTAAAACAATCCAAGGTCACGCGATGGCTGATTGGATAACTCGCTAGGTTAACTTGTTCAGTTTCCAAGCGCTCGTCGACCCGGGTTGGAGTCTTTATTCAGGGTGTTGTGTAAGCTGTTTGTATGGCTACTACCGTCCTATTGGGGGCGGACGTTAATGTGTATGTCACGTCTCTTCAACCAAGAACTTGTGTCGCCAAGGTTGTAAACGCTCAACGCATACTCAAACAACATGAAGATTAAGAATAATACATTGAAATGGGTGAACCTACCTTCATAGGACATTTCTCTATTGGATGCCATTACCTGAAAACACACATTTCGTATTTTTGAATGAATGTATTCATATATTTCAAACGACACAAACATGTTTCGTCACCGCATAGAAGTTTATTTTCAAAAGTACCAGACCGTATTGCTAACTCACACACACACAGACACACACACGTGATGATGACTACGTTTTTCTTATTGTTCCTTCTACGTGTTGTTCAGTTATATCATAATTGCTCTTGGGTTCAATGTTATAAAATGAACAACATGAGTACATATGTCCTTATACAGCGTAGTCTACAGCATCAGACATTGCTGGATCTTAGGGCTGGGCGGGTACCGGGATAAGTAACCGGTTACTCCGGGTATTGCCTCGGCTACGGGACCCCGGGTATTCGAGATGGAACCGCGGTAGTAATCACTGGCAGAGGATCTGTTAATCTGTTGTATATTCAAAAGAGCGTATTCACTTGTGACCGCCGCAAAAACGTCATCGTCGTCATCTTGGGTGTCGATGTCACCGTCGTCGCTGATGCTATCGTATGGCCCACCCAAGATATTGTTTTGCACTTGAGGATGGGTCAGTTTTGGGGGTCAGTCATCATGTACTTCGATATACCCCTCACCGATGGCCACACCCCGCTCATTGTCCTTCGTCGGAGGAAGATTGATGGTGAATTACTTTTTCGAGTACGGGTACCCGCAGGTATTGCTCCGCGGGTACCCGATACTCGTGATTACTTGAAAGTACTGCCCAGCTCTACTGGATCTAATGTAGGTCATATTGACCGCTGGAAAGACCGAGGTACTCGAAAACCTGAAAACATTCCACTGATTACCCCATTACGGCAAAATGCGGGGATTATCTCTTAAATCTTCTGCTAATCCCGAAGCCATTTCCATTTCATGTGTAAAGTGAGAAAATCGCGTCTTATCGTGCCCTTGTTGTATTTTGGGACAAACAAAATATTTTCAGTACTGTCGTCAGTTTAGTTACAAGAAATTGTTATAGTGCGGGGAATTATTTCTTTGAAGATTCTGACCAGATTTCCATGTTCATGGATCAATACAGTTAATCCCATATCTTATCTAGTCTTATCTTAAGGGCCAAGAAAAGGGAAAATCGTGCAGCTTGAAATACTGGACCAAACATTCCTTTTACTAGTTAAGGTAAGCATAAATGCGGGAAAGTACACCCGTCCAAAGTCGTTGTTTTAACAATTATATTAAACTATAGCGTGTCTCTGTCTTTAGGTACCATTTAAATTACAATTCTACCCATCTAGATCGTCAATTAGAAAATGGGAGGTGGCTGCAGGGCATATTCTAAACAGTAAGATGAATGGTTTGAATAGTATGTGATCTTCCTTGTATCTTTTATTACTCAAATAATATCCGTTATTTGATTTCTTCAAGCGTATGTTAAACTTCCATGCATGCAACGATCTTTGTTGGTGCACTTTAGAATGCGAAGCCTTTCTTTTTGTAATGCTGCTTTTGTCAAGTTCGCTTTTATATCTTTAAAAACTATGATGGATGAAACATAGAAGACGACGAACATGAAGCTGTGAGGGGAGTTAGAGACAAAATCATAACGACGAATCGAGAATTAATGTCCTGGTTTATGGCTGTATACAAATTGATGATCTGTACCTTTTCGAAAAACTTCAATTCTTTACTCGTTCTTTTAGCTTGTGAGCATGTTCATGATCTCTGAATCTTTGTCTCGGCGTTCATTTTATAAGGTCGACGTTTCTGTTCTATACCCACAAGATATGGTAGGACTAAAGGGTCATATATCATGATGTCTTTATTTGGCTAGCTACCAAACAAGTACCACCCATTGCTAGTTCACTATTAAGGGGAATTGTTCGTTTGGTCGTTGTACTGTATTGAATTTAGAATAACAAAACCTGGCATGCCGACCGACTTCTGATTCGTGCAGGAGAAAAGAGAGAAGATGTTGGTGTATAGTAAACCGTCTTAAATTGTACCTTCTCACCCAACTCATATCCACACCCACACACGTCCACACTCCCAAAAAACATTTGATATCAAAGCACTTCAGTATCGGTGGAGGGCTGGAGTTACAATTGTGTTCCACACATCCGCTGAAAAAGTCTTGAAAGTGCACCAGACGTGCAGAAGAAAACTGTAACAAGGCCGCCACGAAATGCACGATAATACAAGGTTTCTAAGGAGCTGTGGCTTATAAAGACCTCCAAATCCCAATCCAAGTCACTTTACTAGCCTGTTGAATAAGACCATACGTTTATCCACACTGCCTTCATATTATTTTATAAAGTGATGTTTGCTGTTAAAGCTTTGTTGGTTACATATAATAATAACTTTATATGATTTCATCATTCATATATAAAAGGCTGAAATAGTCTAGTTTGACAAAACGTTGACCATGTGAAGGTGTACATGTGTTTTGAAGAGTGATAGAATATACATTAAATATTGAGAACTAAGTCCTAAAACCATCTCCAACAAATTGAATGGAACAGAATTGAACGAACTAAAAGAAAACAGTTTTGAGAGATCACTTGATTGACACCTATCCATGTATAACACCAGCGGAAACAGACTCAAATACAATCATGTCAACTTCCTTTGAAGAACGAACCTAATACTATCGTACTCGTGCCAGATGGAAAGTGTTAACTATTCGAATACAGAAACCAGCATGGAGCAGGACGAACAGTATGTGTTTTATGAAGTCGATTACCATGATTTGTACCCAGAGAAGTTCGACCCAGTCAAATTCACGGAAAGAATGGGCATCATCTGCCGGGCATTCTTTGCCAAGTATCCAGTCATTCAAGGTGAGAACTTTTGTCTAGATGGATGTTTATGAAATAACTTTTGTCTAGTTTGAGTTAGCGACGTAGTATGTGTGTACGCCAGTGATTCAAGGGGAGAAACTCTTGTCTAGATAGATGTCAATGAAGTTACTTTTGTCTATTTTGAGTTAGCGACATAGTATGTGTGTACGCCAGTGATTCAAGGGGAGAAACTCTTTCCTTGAGTCTAGATTGATGTTTGTGAAATAACGTTTGTCTAGTTTGACTTAGCGACATAGTATGTGTGTACGCCAGTGATTCAAGGGGAGAACCTCTTGTCTAGATGGATGTTTATGAAATTACCTTT
>JAUELK010067948.1:0-12703 GCA_031471215.1 Gastropteron pacificum | reverse complement strand
GCGATTCGAAGGTATGAGCCATTCATTTCATGTAACTCTTTGATTAACTATTGACGAATTTAACATCGATCTGCTAAGAATTTTGAAGATGTTTTTGAAGTTTCGAAGATTTTGTTTCTCAGGATGGTTGAAGCCCAAATAGAATTTATATCATGTGAAAGGTAATGAAATTCTCTAAAAAAGAAGCCTACATGCAAAGCTGTACGTCGCATAGACTTTGAGAAATCGAAGGTTGAAATCAATAAATCCAATATTTTTGTTCACTTCGGGAAGGTGAAATGAAGGTCCAGTCAAACAGAAGCCAATGTTCACAGCCCAAGGTACTTTTCGGGAAATGACCAGTAGGTTTATTTTCTCTGGATTTGGTAAGTCCAGGGGGTGTTGGGATGGTACCTGGACACGATAATTACAGGTTTAAGTGATTGATATCACCCGAAATCGGGGAAAGTGATAACGTCACGCACGAGTGCACCGCGGCCGTCAATGCCGCCCGGGTCATGTTGCCCTGCGCTATTTTTACGACCGGCCATCGCTTCGCCCGGCGGGAACTTAAGTATCCGATTTGGGGCCAAAAATGACGCTGTGTACTCATTATTGCACTGTGAAAGTTTGGTTTGTGAAACCTCTTTGAGTGATTTGTTGTGAATTTTTTTTGAATTTCAGCATTTGCGTTGTTTCTTACTTTTGCGATGCATACGTGTGTTCCTTCAACACCAATTGTCACACAGAGGTTGGTAAACATTATACTGCTGTTTAAGTCGAAAGAATTGCTTTAAAATGAGACATTTGCTGAGTTTGTACTTTTGATATTGATAAGAGTTATCATGAGATAAAGTCAAGGTATTTTCGCAAAATATTAATTTTGCCGGCATAGAGGAGATGTCCGTTGATGTCATGGTCTGGTGCACAGAGTGTAGGGCTGGCCTGGGGTTTTCACCGGCAGCTGAACTAGTGCCTTTTAACAAAGAAGGTGTATTAATTATTCTCTCGTAGTGCCCAAGTCGAAATATATAACAGTAATTGCTATCAATATTAGAAGTGCCAAAGAAAATGATTCCCGTTTACGAGGTTCAAGTTAACATGACACTATATAACACACTATCCGCGGCCCGCTTTGTTTGTTGGTTCTCTGCGGTCGCAGTTCCCATAGCACTAAGTAGCCATCGTAAAAAAAATCGTTTAAAATAAACCAAAGAGGTTTCACAAATGAAACTTTCACAACACACAGAGAAATGTTCATTTATTCTAGAGGTCGATTTTCAAGAAAGTTGAACGGGGAGAAGGGGGGAATTTAATGCATTGACATTATAATCCAAATTTTAAAAAGAAATTTTGATAAGACTACGAATGAAACACTACTGTACATATCTGTAAACAAAGGTTGGTAAACATATTACCGTTGTATAAGTCAAAAGACGGGCTTTTGATTGAGACATTTGCTGATTTTCTATGTTGAATGTTATTAGAGATATCATGAAATAAAGTTAGTGTTTTCGCAAAATTTGAATTTTTCCGGCACAGCAGAGATCTCCGTTGATGTCACGGTCTGGTGCATTCTGTGTCAGGCTGACCTGGGGTTTTCACCGGCAGCTGAACGAGCGCCCATTAACTGGTGTATTGTGCGTGTGATGATGATGATGATCCTAATTTGAGAGACATTTCCTGATTCTCTTGTTCTTCTTCCATTTATGACTGCAGCCTCATAATAGAGGACTTTTGCAATGTTGTCAAGCTCCAAGTATTTCATTCTCTATCTTAGTTCTCATTTCAACCAGAACTCGGATTTCTAATCTATGTGGGATTATCAATTCTTTGAGATATATCGAATCCGCTCCAAACCTAGTTGTCAGTGCATTGGCCTCTCAAGTCAAAGGTCCAGGGTTCGAACCCTGGCCAACTTTATTTGGGTTCAAGAGTATTTTCTTATATTTTCTGGCCCTCACAGAACCTGCTGGCTGACCCTCTATGCAATTTCCCCTATGAAAATGTCTTTTTAACTGTCCTCACCTCTTGGACCTCCATGGACTTTTACTTCCTACATCCCTCACTATAGAAAACACACTCTACACTAATCTCCCACAACTGAAGAAAACCTACAGTTTTCACTACATGGCATATGTCGCTGGATCACTGAAGAAGAAGAAGAAGAATACGACAAGAAACGGTCAGGTGGCTGTTTCTGATTAAGTTTAGTTCTTTTTTGGGTCTGCCTTGCAGTTCTAAACTGATTTCACAGGTGCGAATTTTGAATAAAAGTAAAAGTGTATTCCCTCCTCAATGTCTTTCTATGTCTAAAGTGCTTAAGTCTATCTTTTTGCGATCCTGTAGCGATTTGACATTTTCAGGTGAGATAAACTGCTTTCCTTGTGAACAGTCTCACACTTTGGCAAGTGTTGAAATTGAAGCGGCAGCATGGAACACTCCAATACTTTCAGGGTCCCCACCAGGTCGGAAAACGGGAAAAAGTGGGGAATTTTGCGAGCGGTCGTGAAAAACGAAATGCCTACTATGTTCATGTTTTGTTTGGAAAAATAGCCTTACTACTGTTTGATTTAGTTGAGAGGTAACGTGTCATTAAGTGATATCAGCAATAGTTGTAATCTCTTGCTTGAAGGCTATACTTCAAAATGTGCATGTGCAAATTTCAGTTTGGCAGTTTGTCATTGATAATAGACTTTTGGGGATCATTTTTTATGCTAGGTGGCATTATTTTCGCCGCAAATTGGGGTCTTGAAAAGAAATTGGGGGGTCTTGAAAAAAAATTCATGGATTTGGTGGGGACCCTGTACTTTGATTTCTTTGTGATTCGCTTAGTTTTGGTACAATTATATTCGTATCAACACACACTTTGTAACCTGCGTGAATGGTCAAAATAAAGTCAAGCATTGTGTGTGTAAAACTAGATTTGTTATACAGCTCCTCTAAGACACACAAATACAGAGAATATCAAAACAATAAAAACTGTGTAGAGATGCAAAAAAAATACACCTGCCACACTAGTGAGTACAATCTCACAATTGTCAACACACCCAGGATATACATGTCCAAAAATAATCAAAATTGATCACTCCGTTATCGATTTATGAAGATTTGAAAAGTGTATATTTAATTGTGCACTATGCCTTTTAAGCGGACATTTTTGAAACACCCTGTTTTTTTAAATTTAAATTTTGCATTGACAGCCAATCTTTGGAACACATATGATTTCTCTTTGTGATTTCACGCTCCATGGTTGAACCCTGATCTGAACATTTTCAAGTCAAATTAAGCAGATTTCAGAAACACGTTGAGTCTTCACCCTCCAATAAAGAAATGTAAGGTTCAGCATCGTGTAAGCCCAGCCACGAGAGCAATGGCCAAACTTTTGGAAAAAGTGTAGATACAAACGCCAAATGGTATTTCAGAAATGCTTATAATATAAGACATGAAACATGTGTCACCAGTCATTGCCCTATAAGCATACATGGCAATGGCATGTTATTGTTGCTATTATGTCGTGAGAATGTGACACTCTAAGTTAATATGAAGTAGTGAAACTTTCTACCTTGTGTTTATGGAAGTTATAGGCCTAATTAGCAGGGCTATAACTATAACAGCATTGCATACTTGTCACACAGGAGTAGGAATTATCGATCTGGCCGCTGGATTAAATCAGAAGAAGAAGAAGTCTTTTTAGAGGTTGAGAAGGCTTCAGAATGAATCGGGTCTGTCAAGGTAATAATAATAATAATATTCTGTAAAGCGCATTGAGCTAAGGATTGTGCTGTACAAATGAGAATTTTAATAATATTTCCTGTACCCCAGGCCTCCTTGCAGCAGTTGCCTGGCCTGCCACCCTGCTGTCTGCCTCCAGTATCATCGACAACCCTTGGTCTGTGGCACTACAAAGGTCTCAGGCTGCTGGACGCATGCTGGCAGAGGTGCTTCTGTCTAGAGAACAGGTCAGCTCAGCTACTGCAGTTAACAATTGATTGAAAAACTTATCTGGGAGAACTGTGTAAACTCATCACTCTACCCCTTTGTTGCACACATTGAACTACTACATGTGTTCTTGATTAGACATGCCCCCTTCAACTGGAACAAAGGAAACAAACATAATAATTTTCTACTTAATGTCACATGATCAATGATCACAATAAGTATAAGCGACTACATTACGCTGTTTTAAAATTCAGGGAAATATTCATTCATATAGCTCTGGAACGAAGCTCAGTGTGGTCATATTGAGTAAGCCTGAAAATCCTTTCTTTATTTATGATTTTGTACCCCCTGGTCACCACTCTCCTTACCCGGTTGATGGATACACTAGGTATGTTGAGGTTTCCATCTATTACCGTCATGTTTTTTTAGTGGTCCATGCTTTCTTGTGTACATAAGCTTCATGGCAAATTACACATTGTTGGTCTTGCATGTTCTTACATTCGTCATAACTGTGTAACAATTTGTGTCTTCTTGTTCGTAGAATGGGATATCCATCTAGTAATTTATAATAATATTGATAATAATAGTAGCTATGTTATTTAGCTCTTTTGTTTGTCACAATATTATTATTATTATATCATTACCCCAGACAGACCTGTCTCAATTCGAAGCCATGTCATCTCAATCTCCTGGCAAAGTGCACAAAATGAAATCTGGTGATATGCCCAAAAATTAAGGAAATGTTTTATTTTTATTCATGTTGTGCTTTTTGAAAATATTTTACACATTTCTAAGTATGACTACCCTGAGGAGTGCATGTCTGTGAACATGTCTGCCTTTTCTCCCCAGAATTGTTGGTCACGGTGTCCAGAAGGAGGTGAGAGTTAGGACTTACTCTTAGTATGATGGTTTTTTGTTTGCATTTCCCAGGGCAACCGTCCAGTCAGTCTGATTGGCTACAGTCTTGGTGCTCGAGTCATATTTTGCTGTCTAGAGGAGCTATCCAAGAGGAAAAGTGAGTTGTTCTTTAAAAACACATGTTGGTATATTCTTAGAACAGTAGTCTCCGCCAACATGGTCCTCGGTAGTCATGAAAAAGCATGATGATGTTAGGGGAATATGATGCTAAGCAAAGTCGAAAGGGGGATAACCACCAACAGATTAGAAAAAGGACCGGACAAGGTAGGATGGGCTATGGGCCAGTGTTGACAATCTTGGTGGACAATGGTCAGACCATCTTGGTCAGTCAGTTTATTGATGTTATTCAAGGTGACGGGTGAATGGTCTCACTCGATAGGCCGTGTCAGTGAGGGATTTCTCACACCTTGGTAATGAACGTGCAGCGCTTTAACATGCGCATTGAATGTAGCACACCTTTTTTGTAGTTCTTTGTGATGGTTGTCCACCTGAGCCAGTTCATCTTTGTTTTGACACTTCTGAGGCCTCACCTGTCACCGGTTAGCATCTCCGTTTTCGAAGTTAAAACTAGCCAGTGATGAGACAAAGGTGTTCCAGCTGTTATGGTATTCGCTTCTGTGGCTTATTTCTTATAAGCTCAGTTTGATCATACCCTTGATGATTTCTGTAATTGTAATTGAAGTTGGTGGTCTGCCTCTTCCTCTTTTGGCACTGATTTTTCCTTGTAATGTTGTTTTCATCAGATCTGTCTTTTTGTTCCTCAGAGTGTGGCCTAAAATATTCTAGTCTCCTTTTGTTGATGAAATTAATCAGTTGTCATTTGATGGATAGGTCTTTGAATAGGCAGTCTACTGAGCGCCCGCCCGTGGCCCGACGAACAAAGAAAATGGCGAGCGTCATTTTTGCGCCGCTGTCGGCCGGTCGTATTTTAGTGCTGGTTTTAACCAAGCCTGAGGAATGCGGTGATGACATCCGCCGCTCACTAGAGCAAGCTCTAGGACTCCTAGTAGGAGACTTTTTCTTCTTCTAATTTAGTCTAGCGGCCTTTGAGTGCTTGCTATTCGGCCCAATCGCCATGCCTGGGCAACCACATCACACGGCTGTTTAGAACCAACCATTTAGTTCCCCATTTCCCGCTTTTTTGTTTATTTATTCTTATTTACTTGCACGATTTATATACTCAAATTAAGTTAGGTTTCCATATGTCCGTGAGGCGTATTGCCCTTTTCTATGTTGTCATCCCAAGCCAATGAGTTTTCACTCTTGTCACTGGCAGTGTCTGCAGTGTGGCTCGTGTTGTGGTTTGATGCAGTTGAGATGATAGTTTGTTGGAGCGTGAGTTGTTCGAAAATGGAATATGGGGCTTTGATATTTTCTCTCTAGTTTGTTAATCTCGTCTCTGCGTTAGTTTGGGTACTTATCAGTGGTCCATATTGTCAGGTCATCTGCAAACATTGCTTTTTGTACTTACAGGTGTTTTGGTAGATCATTTATGTAGACTAAGAACAGGGCACAACTAAGGGCAGAACCTTGGGTAGGCTTTCTTAATTTTGGGAGGACTTTGCATCGTCAAGACGGTTTGAGATGGTTCGATCGGCGAGGAAGCCTCTTACAGGGTTGCCAGGCTGATGGCTTTAGCCGGAAATCCGGCCAATCTGGAAAGTGCCGGCTTTTTTGGTCTGCTCCGACTGACAGTCTTTTTCAGGCTCCGGTCATTTTTCCGGCCGGCCACGAGTTCCGATTTCGAGCCGGCCAGCAAAAAATAAAATAAATCAGCAAAAACATAGTTGACATAGCTTCCACTTTTTCGCTATTTAGGGCCATATTGCTTTTGTTTCTTCTTTCAACGGATTGTTTACAACGCTAACGATGACGGCGAATGAACGCGACGATATCGTTATAACATTCTTATTGCTAAAGTCACACACTTGAACAGGGATCTTTGTTTTCGCTATTTGGCTTTACGAAGCGTTTTTTTATTTCGGGATTTCATGAACACATCATTTCACGTTACTTGTACAGAAACACAGTCGCACTTAGCCTCTCGTTTCTGCATTGATAACAGCGATTTAGATCAATAGGTTTCTGACTGTGCGGACCTAGATCTAATTCTTATTCTGGGGCTAGATCTACACATTTTCAATGGATCCGCGAGACTTGGGGTGTTTGAATCTTGTAACAGTATCATTGTTGTTGAGTTACAAAGGTCCTCCACGTCTTTTCCTCTGTTGTTTAGTGCTTTGTTTCCCAGGGTTGGTATGTGGCCATTAAAATGACTGGCACTGATGGTTTTCTTTAGCTTTGTTTCAAAGTTTGGGAGAGGGTCTGTTGATGTTGGTGGACTTATTGTTATGTTATGGAATTCAATTTTGTTGTTGTCCTTTCCTTTCAACCAAACGTGAATTTGCTAATGGTCCATTTCTCCTTCTGTCTTGTTCCAGACTTTGACTTCAACATCATTTCTGACTAATGTCATTAGTCCCTGACATTTTGTACACTTGCATTTGTATTGTGTATATCCATTGAGTTTCTCAGTATTGTCTCTTGTATTATAGGGCTATATGCACTTTGTTTTTCTGTAGCGTTTTGCAGAGCTCTAGTGTCTTGTCATTAACCCACATCCACACGAGCAACCCTTTTGTACCTGTATTTTGGTGTCGTGAACTCAGACCGTATTATTAATGGAAATCGAAAGGAAGTTTCTAAAAAGTAGATCTAATGTCAATGGTTGCCGAGCTTTACATAGTGCAAAAGATTGAAAACAATAATAATAATAATTTGTAAAAAGAAACTGCAGTGAGGTTATAGTTCTTTTAACGCTGTGCACCCTTTGAGGTGCTCCAAAACATCACAGAAAATTTGAAGTCTGAGAGTTCAGTGGTTCTTGAGCCTTAGTAGATACAAGTTTGCAAGTCCACAGTATAGTAGTATAGATTTCTCTATACAGCAAGCTGTTATTGGCAAGTTTTCAAAGGGAAAAGTAGTACTATGGATTATACAAAAATTACATGGTACACATCCTAGATCTTTATAGTCTAGGCCTACTACTAACTACTAACTGTCACACCGTGTAAGCGCACTCACTATCCTGCACACGGTCACAAACATTGATACTCACCCAAATAAAACACGGACAAAAGCACATAAACAGTCATACACATTTGCATGCATGCGTGCGCACACACACACACACACACACACACACACACACACACACACACACACACATGTGCGTGCGCATGTACAACAAGCAGGTACACACATTATAAAGATCACATACCACTACAACTACAAGCAACAGTAGTAGTTAACAGGGTACGACTGAGGACATATCCATAAATGCTCAGTCTCCCTCCCCAAAGCCACTCGTAGTGTATTGATGCTGACAGTACCGGTCAACATCTGGTTTGTCACCCTCCTCATCTTTCCAGCTAGTTTCGCCTTCCTTCCATCCCCACGCATCACCCCCATGCATCACCCCCATCTCCTGCATTCTGTTTATGGCATAAATTATACATTGTATCATATTGCCCATCTGCCTCCTCCTCTTCCTCCTCCCTCAAGTGATCTGCCAGCCTATCCAACATTTCTGCTCTTTTAAGCATGCTTGAAGTGGTGCTGGCAGTGGCTCCTGATTCTCTGACTATAGATGACCCTGTTCTTCTGCAGCACAAGAAAACCCCAACAGCTCTTTCCCCCTCTCTTTACTGAATAATCCGATACCAAACATGCCCATGTTTTTCATGCATTTATGCTGCTACTGCTACAGGCTATTCTTTACTAGGCTGTTTTCAGTAAATCAACAAGATTTTGTCTGACCCCTTCGGACATTAGATGGCCATTTTGACCACAAACTGACCGCTCTTCTTAGTGTGTACGATGCTGTCTTTTCATGGGGGAGGCTATCATCTGTTTGATCAACTCGAAACATTTTTTTTTTTTAGAAATCAAAGACCTGCTTGTGCCCTTTAGAAGAGTCCTGAATGAAACAGGTCTGTGAGGGTTATAATATGCTCTAAAGTGCATTTAGCCTGCTGTAGAGCATGAAACTGCGCTGAGTTTAAATTACATGTCTTAATGACTGTTTGAATGGATTTGTTTGTAATGCGCATTGAGCATTCATGGAATAGAAATGCGCAATATAAGTGCTATGTATTATTATTATCATTATATAAATCGGCTATTATTATTATCAGTAATACCATCAGTAGTGTCTCTGTCTCATACCACTGTGTTCTCTGCACAGACAGTGAAGGTATAGTGGAAGATGTCATCTTGTTGGGCACTCCAGCCACAGGGGACCCTGCAGTCTGGGCTGGCTTTACCCATGTCATCTCAGGAAAGATAGTCAATGGATTCTGCAAGTAAGATCCTTAACCTTTCTTTTTTGTTTTCTCCCTCTCCCTCTGTCTATATTATAATCTGTCTTTCTTAGTCTGGGCTGAATGTGCCTGTGTTGGCAATACATTCTACAAGTAAGATCCTTTCTTTTTGTCTTCTCCCTCTCTCTCTATCTATATGTGTGGCTGCCTGGGTTAAGACGCATTTTGAGATTCCGAGATATAGCCTCTCAAAGTCAGTTTTGGCGTCCCGGGTCGAAATTGAGAAAATGATGGAAACCCATGGAGACACATTTCTTGATTTGTCTCAAAAATTTTGAACGCTGAAAGATAGCTCTAAGTATTTTTAATTGATTTTTGTTGTGGTCATCCGATTCGGGAATTTCATGATCATCGTTGCCGCCATCGGCGGGTGAAAAGCTGAGCGCTAGATCTAGATCTAACTCCACTTCGCCTTGTTGGTTTTCAGTCTAAAAAAGCCGTAATATGGTCATGTTGCATACCATAATGTAGCAAATTCTTTTGCGAGAAGAACCTGCTACGTGCGAATTAATTTACAAGTCATCCTGTTTATTTAAACGCTGAAGAACCAAGTTGAGTCAGATTCATCCGAGTTAAAAATGAGTTTACTATTACAAGCCGAAGTTTGCCATGTAGATCTAATCCAAAATATGTTTTTTACTTATAATACACATGGGAAATAATATGCTTATTGAACTAAAACATTAAGATAGTAATGGAAATGCAGATATAAGATCTCTGACTTAAAAACTGGGACAAAACTTGGCCCAGTTTGCCTTCAGCCGGTCCGGTGCCATTGTTATGTCAGTTTTGTCAGGATGTTGCAAAGTGGCATCAATAACACAAGAAAAAATGTATTTTCCAATCAAAATATCAACTTTATGTACCTCATGGTGAACCTTTAACTTTAATTTAAAAAAACAGAGACAAGAACAACAATCAGAATGCGATTTCTCTCTCGTAGTCAATATTGTCACTACTAGAGGTCTAGATCTCTAAATTTAGATCTCTAGATCTAGCACTGTCAACATCGCATTTCGTATCGCCGGCTTGATCGTCGACCTAGTCTAGTACTAGTAGTAGATCTAGTGTCGTTGTATCCACAAAAGAGCATTCCGAGCTCTACTTTTCTAAATCTAGTCCATATCAACGTCTAGATAATCTAATTCCAGGGAAATGAATTGCCGATTCGAAGTAAAAAAGGCCGTGGTGATGTCGGTTGTCATTACACCTTTTCTTTTAATAAACAGATTTACTGTTTATACATGCATTTGCATTGTTATTGTCTCTTATTCCTGTTGAAAATGTTTGTCAATCTTTAACGCTGTTTTTCTCAGTTCATGGGTTTTACGGCTTGGCACCTTAAAAAAAAAATCATAAAAAAATAACCAACAGAGATAATGGAAATCTGTAAAAATGGCTTAAAGAGCAGATCCTGTAGATTTAGAAACAATTGAAACATGGGAAATTAATTTTTCTTAACCGTGGTTATCTGAGGCAGGCACACATATTATAATCTGTCTTCCTTAGTCTGGGCTGAATTTGCCTGTGTTGGCAATGAATTCTGCAAGATCCTTTCTTTTTGTCTTCTCCCTCTCTCTCTATCTATATTATAATCTGTCTTTCTTAGTCTGGGCTGAATTTGCCTGTGTTGGCAAGGGATTTTGCAAGTAAGAATCTTTCTTTTTTTCTCCCTCTTTCTTTGAATATCTCCCTCTCTCTCCCTCTATCTACATATGTGTGTGACTTGCCTGGAAGAAGTGTGATTTTACACACTTTGTGATTCCGAGATACAGCCTCTCACAGTCATTTTTCTCAGTTACTGTTTTTCCAGGTTGACACATTAAAAAATTAATTAAATAAACAAGCAACAAATTGTGTAACTGACAGGCCTGCCTATTTGTCCCTGAAAATTTGGGACGTCCCGAATTTTGACCAATTTTAGGGCCTTGTCCCGGAATCCCGAATTCACCTCTTCGTGTCCCGAATTCCCGAAATGTTCACGAGCGTATCGGTAATTTCCGTTTTTTGTTTCATATTAGTGCTGTTACGGGCAGTGTTTTCGCAAAGCTTGCGGATCCCAATTCGACGATGACTTGCGGACTGCAAAGCTAGTCGCAATAGTGGTAAGGTATAAAGAGGGAAAAACTAAATAGTGATATAAAGAGGGAAAAACTAATGTTTTCACAAAGCTTGCGGATCCCAATTGTTTTAAAGACGATGACTTGCGGACTGCAAGCTAGTCACAATAGTGATATAAAGAGGGAAAACTAAATAGTGATATAAAGAGGGAAAAACTAAATAGTGATATAAAGAGGGAAAAACTAAATAGTGATATAAAGAGGGAAAAACTAAAACGTTTGTTCTGTCCCTAATATTTAGCAACTGTCCCTAATTTTTTGACCTCAAAATCCCTAATTGGGCAAATTCAGACTGGGCAGGCCTGAACTGACAGCAAAAGCACCTGAAAGTCCCATTATGCGTCCCGGATTGAAATTGATAAAATGAGACAATTTCAAGCTTCGTCTCAAGAAATGTTAACGTTGAAAGATGTCTGTAAGTATTTTAATTTATCTTTTTTGTTTGTTTGGTCATGCCATGTGAGAATCGGTCTTCTTAGACAGAACAAGCAACAACTCTAATCTAGATCTTTTGTTTACTAGTCCAAAATAATCCGAAATACGGTCATATTGCATATTGCAGTTTAGTGCATGTTCTCAGCCACACAAGTATGTCTGTTGCTGGTTGTTTAAGTACTGATTGGACTTACAGGGAACTGAAGTTTCATTCGAGAAAACAAATAGTGTGCCATTCCATACAAAGATTTGCAGTGTATACCCATCAAAATATAATTTTCGGGTTTGTCTAGATGGAATGCAGATTCAATAAAAGTGAATTCAGTTTATTGAAAATCAAGGCCTTTGGCCTACATAACAATTGCTTCAATTGAACATGTTACAGGCAAGACTTTGAACATAAGCATATGGTTTCATACAGACATTGGTGGATAACTTTCAACTTTCATACATATGTACATACATTTTTGACCATTTTTTAAAATCATTTTGTCATGATTTTCGTACCTTTAATATAACTAACTAAGTCAAAGAAGATGGATGGATCTTTACAAAATAGAACTTGATGTAGCTTGGTGTCTAAAGACATGATTGTTTTCTGAAAGTAAAAGTATTGAGTATTTAGTTCTTACACTCTCATATCTTGGTGTCTAAAGACATGTTTTCTGACAGTAAAAGTTTTGAGTATTTAGTTCTTACACTCTCATATCTTGGTGTCTAAATCTAAAGACATGTTTTCTGAAAGTAAAAGTTTTGAGTATTTAGTTCTTACACTCTCATATCTTGTACAAATAAACAGATAATAATAATAATAATAATAATAATAATAATAATGAAGGGCATTTGTATTGCGTCTATCCCCACTACATGAGCTCTAGGCGCTCCATACACAAACTAACATACCATGTACATGTACAATTATCCTCA
>JAUELK010067837.1:0-12705 GCA_031471215.1 Gastropteron pacificum | reverse complement strand
GCCCCACCGGCAGAGAGTTCCACAGACTGGGAGCATAATAGGAGAATGATCTTTCACCTAGTCTTTTGGTTCTTACATTAGGGACTTTTAGTAATTTTGTATCTGCTGAGCGCAACTGCCTTGTCAGAATGTTGGTATGGGCGCAGGCCAGGCAGCACTACCGGTATGCCTCCCAGGAGGTTGACATGGCTTTGGAATGAAACAGGTATGTCAGGGTAATAATATGCTGTAAAGCTCAAAGAGGAAAATCGCTATGCAAATCGGCTATTATAATTGTTTTATGAAAATTGCAGCTGATTGATAGTGGTGATCTTGATGGTGGTCATTGAAATAGATGATTCATTCTATTGTAACTGTTCATTATCTTTACTATTCTATTTGTTTTTGTCCAGGAATGTTTACATGTGTTGTCTGAAGTCTGAATTTTAGAGAGCAAATCATAGGAAACATGAAACAATCTCATAATATGGTAAAAACAGGGATGCCTTAAGACCCATTAAAACTGGGATGCCTGAAATGTTTAGACTTTTTCATTGTCTCCCATTGACATCCATTGTTCTGTTTTAAGACTTTGTGAAGCGCCACTCATTGTGGATTCTGGTGCTACATAAATTCATTATTATTATTATTATGCGTGTTCTTCTTTCTCCAGGTGCACACTCGTATGGCAGATGAGGCTGTGTGCATTGGACCACCACCCAGCAGTGACAGCTACCTGAGAATGGACAAAATACTCAAAGCTATTGAGGACACAGGGGCTCAAGCTGTAAGTTAGTACAATAATTGGGTTCCGCCCGCAGATGTTTTCAGTATTGGTCACATACAATTTTATTTCAGTATTGGGGAGTTTCAGTTGGTAACACCCATGGTACAATTATGTGTGCAAAGTTTTTTCCTTTTTCACAAACAACATATGGATCCAATTGTTATTGTTCCATTACTGGTGATGGATCGCTTACTTTCATTTAAAGTTGTTGCTTATTGGCAATGTCTGATTCAAAAATCCCTACTCTAAGCAACTGTCATGTATAGGATTTGGAAGGGAAATTATAGAAAAGCTAGATGGGTGTGAGATCTGATTAGGATGAGAGTACAAAGAAAACCCTATAGACATACCTACAACAAATCATTTCAGTATACCATCCATCCATCTATGTGTGTCCTCTCCTTAGAGGTCCATGTGAAATGACCTTCCATCCGTTCCGGTTCTTTGCCTCCACTTTGCATTCTCTCATTGTGCGTCTTGTCCAAGTCTTGATGTCATCCACCCATGTTGCTTGTGGTCTTCCTTCTACCTTTCCTTCTAGTACATATATGTTTGCATATTGATTGGTGCCTAGTTACGTGTTTGAAATACTGTAACTTTCTGCTCTGTAGTGCTTTTATTGTAGTAATGGACTCAAATGTATTAGTATTATTAGTCTAGTGACATTTTATGACATCTGTTATCATTGTTGATTTTCACCCGTTTGTGATAGTGTAACAAATTGAAATGCGCAGGGTAGAATGTCGCATCACCCCAGGTATAACATATCTGAAGCACATTGTTCTATCCTGAACATTGTCGAAACAGGACAGGTTTTTTTGCACTTCTGTGAAAGTGCATTTTGGGGCTTTGCTGCAATGTTGTACCTAGCCAGCGATTTGTTGAAACACTTGCTGGTCTTTCAATGCTTGTAAGACAGCCATTATGCATGTCATGATATTGTTGTATGTGTTCTTGTTCAGGTCCATCCAGGCTATGGCTTTCTGTCCGAGAACACAACATTTGCTGCTAAATTGGTAAGTTTTGTTGTTGCTATTTCAATTATTTGATAAAGAAAACACTTTATTACCACTAACCTTAAACTGAGAGACTGCAGACGTTAAACCAAACAACAACAGCAAAACAAACATGTTGTGTCCATCCAATTATATTTATAGTAGAACAGATATGCTGGAATCCAACAAAATAGTTGTTAGGATTGATTGTGATTAGTAAATTACTTTTCTTTCCAAAATGTTTCACTCTCACCACACACTAAAAAGAAGGAAAGAATTGGTTCAAAGGGAGATGTGAATGACATCATGTCCATTTTCCTGTCAACAGCAAGAAATGGGCGTGGCCTTTGTGGGCCCCAACAGTGCCTCCATACATGCTATGGGGGACAAGATTGAATCCAAGCGTATCGCTGCTAAGGCCAAGGTGAACATGATCCCAGGCTTTGATGGGGCTATCAAGGACGCGGACCACTGCGTGGAACTGGCCAATGATATTGGTAAGTTTAAAAACATCTTGACTATGGTTACCTTTTGGGGAGATACACAAAAACTGGCCAATGATATTGGTGAGTGTAGGAACATCTTGACTGTGGTCACCTTTTTGTGTGGTAAGTTTAGGAACATCTTCACTATGGTCACTTTTTGAGGATGTATACAAAAACTGGCCAATGATATTAAGTATAGGAACATCTTGACTATGGTCACCTTTTGGTGAGATACACAAGCTCAAGACGTATACACATTATATTATATTGTATATTTTTACATGGATAGTGATCATAACTGACGTGCTCTTCCTCGATTTCAAACTACCAGGGTATCTTTAATGTGCGCAGTGACTCTTCAGTTTATCATCCTTATCCGGAACTTTTCAAAGGAGCATTCGAGTGCTAAACTTTTTTCTATTTATATGACATGTATTATATTGTGTATAGCCCAGGCCCAGTTTGAGTGGAACAGTACTGTAGTTGTGTGTGTATTATTTCTGTCTGTAGATGTCGCAGCGCCTTAGACTTAGAGCATGAAACATGGATTTGTGCACTATACAAATGACTTTCATCATCATCATCATCATCCGAGAAGACTGTGTTTGATGGGTTTTGTACCTTGCTAGATGTGAACTCTACTGTCCCTTTGCTCCGTCTCCAGGGTATCCTGTGATGGTGAAAGCTTCAGCCGGTGGAGGAGGGAAAGGCATGAGGGTTGCCAGGGATGATGAGGACGCCAGGTAAGCTCAGCGCATGGGTGTTATCGTTCCGTACCATGATGGATTTACCTCTCACCAACCTACCCCCACTCTCCCTTGACTGGTTGTCCTTTTCTTTTGGCAATTTTCCTTCTCATACACCCTGTTGTAGGTGTGAGATAAGAAGTCTGCAGTCACTACATCTTTACTGCCATTTCTTGTAGATGTTACACGAATCCTCAGTTTGAAATAATGCACTCTGGCGCTGTAGTGTTCAGACTAAATCAGTTCAAAGACTAAATCAATTCAAATGATACAGATCTGACCTCCATATTATTGGGACCGATTCAGTGTGAATAGTGTTTGCCTGAAATCAATATCATTTTGGTGTGTCCATATGCTATCTTGAATACATCTGAACCATATTTCCATGTTGATGGCTTAGTGAAGTTCATAGCATCTTATCTAATCTTACATGATGTTCTACCCTTCCCCAGACTAGCCTTTAGGCTATGTGTGGAGGAAGCCAAGTCAAGTTTTGGTGACGACAGAATGTTGATAGAAAAATACATTGAGTGCCCTAGGCATATTGAAATTCAGGTATGTATTGCTTTATGTGCAATTTTTAAAAGATCGTTTTGGACATGTGTATTTTTACAAATGGTAGATGTGATGAAATGTCGGCGTAACTCAACTTACGACCATTCGTAGATGTGATGCAATACTGTCGTAACTTAACTTACTCCCCCCTCCCACCCCATGCAGTTTTTCTGCTTCTCTTCTCTTCACATTCTGAGGGACCCCATGATTGGAAGGTCACATGACCAATGAGCATGACAAGTTTCTAAATTACAGTTTTTAAATTTGAGGAAAATGTCAATTCATCTAGTTCTAAAACGACAATGCTTACTCTGCTGTCTGTCAGAATGGAGAAATTTGAGTAGACTACAGATCTCTCTCCTAAACACCATCATGAGTACATGATTTAGTACATGTGCTATGATAGGGTGTACAACAGAGTGGCAAGTCTAGTCTTTTAGCTAAATCTTTTTCCTGGTGATAACCCCCCCCCCCCCCCCTCTCTCTCTCTCTCTCTCTCTCTCTCTCTCTGTAACAGGATTCCACTGTGCTAATATCAATATAATGATATGTTTGTCTTTGTTTAATGAGGATGCAGATATTTATTTATTTATTGACTGTTTAAGAAATGTTTTCTCAGGTTTTGTGTGACAAGCATGGCAACGGTGTCTACCTCAATGAGAGGGAGTGCTCGATACAGAGGAGAAACCAAAAAGTGATCGAAGAGGCACCCAGGTCAGTAAAAAAGAATAACAATAGTGAAGTATATTATATTTATAAACCGCCCACTCCCCTGGAATACAGAGCTCAAGGCGGGGTACACTTTAAAAACATATTACACACAATACACACAGGAATGTATTACAATGTACAACACACAAACTATATAGAGTTTACCACAAGATCAATAAGAACAACATGGGAAGAATTTGTGACTCACTTTCAGGTTGTTAGTCATTCTTGTTTCTTTCAATTGAAGAAGTGTTCCTTTGTCTTTAAACAAAAAATGCTTTGTTTACTAGTGAATGCCCATCTGATGAACGTGTAAATAGAAAGAGAGAGTGTGTGTGTGTTTGTTTGTTTGTGTGTGTGTGTGAGGTAGATAGAGAGTGTGTGTGTGAGAGAGAGAGCAAGCGAGCATGTGTGTGTGTGTGAGAGAGAGAGAGCAAGCTAGCATGTGTGAGTGTGTGTGTGTGAGAGAGAGCAAGCTAGCATGTGTGAGTGTGTGTGTGTGAAGTAGATAGAGAGAATGTGTGTGTGTGTGTGAGAGAGAGAGAGTAATTGAGCATGTGTGTGTGTGTGTGAGAGAGAGAGCAAGCGAGCATGTGTGAGTGTGTGTGTGAAGTAGATAGAGAGAATGTGTGAGTGTGTATGTGTGTGCGAGGAGAACATTCATGTACAGTATGCCATCATGTCATAGAGGAAACAACATCACTGCACTCTGGGCATTCCCATAGGTGCTCTGTTCTTCGCTGTAGGATCAACAGTATGTAGTCATAGTTTAGGAAGTAAGGGGGGCCTGTGATCCTGGGCCCCGAGTCGAGATGCGCTCTTGTTCTTTGTGCGTGTGTGTTGTGTGTTGGTGTGTGTAAGATTGTAAAAGATTTTATATTTCATTGACTCATTAATTCATGTGTTTATCAATGTATTTATTTCACACAATCTCACCCAAGATCTTGGGCCCCGAGTCGAGATGCGCTCTTGTTCTTTGTGCGTGTGTGTTGTGTGTAGGTGTGTGTGTGTGTAAGAAGATTGTAAAAGGTTTTTATATTTCATTGACTCATTAATTAATGTATTTATTTCACACAATCTCACCCTAATTTGTATCATGTAGTGTGTTTCTGGACCCGGAAACTCGTCGTGCCATGGGGGAACAAGCCTGCAGTCTTGCCAAGGCAGTAGGATATGACTCTGCTGGTGAGTACTCTGTGTGTGTGTGTGTGTGTGTGTGTGTGTGTTTGTTTGTTTGTTATAGATTAAGATATAAGCCTTGGTCGATAAGTAAAAATACAGGTTTTCTGCTTTCTTGGATAAAAATAGTGATACTGATACAACAGTTGAGTACACCTATTTGCTCTCCTCCATAAAAACAACGTTAGTTGCTAAATTGTCAACACAAAAACTCGGACTATGCCAAGTTCTGAGAGGAAGGACAGTTTTATAGCAAAACAAGTGAAGAAGTAAGCATCAATGGGAAGTGATCAAACACTATTATTTTGTTACATTCATAAATCATTAATGCAATGTTTGACCCCCCTCCCACTGTCTTGTTGCCCCTCTCTCCAGGTACTGTTGAGTTCCTAGTAGACAAAGACAAGAACTTTTTCTTCCTGGAGATGAACACCCGGCTGCAGGTGGAACACCCCATCACTGAGATGATCACGGGTGTGGACCTGGTGCACCAGATGCTGCGCGTGGCCAGCGGACACTCAGTGCTGCACACCCAGGCAGACATACCCATAGACGGCTGGGCCGTGGAGTGCCGAGTGTATGCTGAGGATCCCTACAAGAACTTTGGCATGCCCTCCATCGGCAGGCTGTACAAATACGAGGAACCAATCCATGTGGAGAATGTGAGTTGGATTTGAGAGTATTTTCTTATCCACCACCAGGTGTACTCTTGGAAAAGGTACTTTATCACGACTTTATAACCTCACCCAGGTGTAAAATGGGTGCCCGACTATAGGTAGTGAAAGATCTTGTTAGTGTGTTGGTATGAGGAGGTTGAGAAGGCTCTGGAATGCATTTGGTCTGCCTGGGTAATAGTGGCTGTAAAGCGCTTTGAGCTTGCTGTAGAGCGAGGAAAAGTGCTAAAAAATGTTATCTATTATTATTTTTAAAAGATGCGCTATGTTCATGCGCATTTGCATAACAATACCTAGCAACTTGAGGTTGTGTCTGTGCATCTCTGGACAGACTTGTGCACTCTTTCCAGTTTTGTAGAGGTTTCTGATGTTCCTGGTCTTGATTTGGTCGTCAGAAGAGTCGTCGGCTTGGGTTGCCCTACCAGGAGACAAGCATAGATCTCAAGGTCATTGAAACAGACAAGCCACCCCACCCCCCCAAACTACGACACAGTTACACTCATAGTAGGAGAGTGTACATCATGTAGTATGTCAACATTAACAAAATAATTGTCTTCAGTGTTAAATGAAGGCTGGTGCAAAGTTTCAAGATGAGTGGTCAGCAAACAGTTGTGCCAGGCCTTCCATAAAATATGCTATGCATGTTTGTGTGTTTGTTTTTAACTCTTCCTCATGTTATTAAAATTAAAAGTCCACTTTCTGTGTAATTAATCATTCGCTCTGGAACATACTAATAACGCATCAGACAGTGGCACCGTCCAACCATGGTTCAGGTTGAATTCATTGGACGGTGGCACCGTCCAACCATGGTTCAGGCTGAATTCATCGGACGGTGGCACCGTCCAACCATGGTTCAAGTTGAATTCATCGGACGGTGGCACCGTCCAGACATGGGAAAAGAATTAAATCCTGTTTGATCTTTGTTTTCATTCTTCCTCCCAGACTCGATGTGACAGTGGCATCACTGAGGGCAGTGAGATCAGCATCTACTATGACCCCATGATCTGCAAGTTGGTCACTTATGGCAAAGATAGGAACGCTGCTATGGATACCATGCTGACAGCTCTGGACTCTTACGTCATTAAGGGTAAGGGGGTTTCAGAATCATGCCAGATTTATGCATACAATTTGTATTTGTAATTCTTTTTAGTACCTTTATAAGGACATTGACCTTAGAGTAATTAGCTCTGCATCTCATTAAAACCAACCTTCCACAAAAGCATAATTCGCGTATTATTGGCCTTTGGTGGTATTGCTGGGTTGTTTTGTTGCTGCCTCTTGTCATGTATTCCCAGGTATCGCATGTGTCATACACTGCTGTCACACCTCGACTTAATACTTACAACAAATATTATTTTATACACTTCATCGTATTATTATTGAGCTTGAGTCTTTAACTGTTGAAATGCCTGGCACTTTATTGAACCAACTAGTGAATATGTAAAAATATGGAATACATTACCAGACCACTGTAGACATAGAAGAGCGGGATGCTATTTAGATATACACTGATAAAGTTTGCTGAAATATCCTGTTTTACTGTATTCATTATTGAATTGTCGGAGCACCAAGTTTTTCTTTTACCCCTAAGCTTACAACTGACAGTTGTTCACTTGCAACTGACAGTCGTTCACTGTAGATGTTCACTGAACATCCTTGCTTCTTGCATCTTATTTTGTCATGCGTTGTAGACTGTCACCTGTTTTACTCACTACTCTTTGTACTTATGAGTTTGCGAAGGTTGGTCCATCTGAGAAATTTGCCATAGATTTTGGCCTTTGGTTAAGTAAAACATTTGAACTTTGAACTCTGAACTCTCTGTCAGGTGTGACCCACAACATCCCCCTCCTGAGAGACATTCTGACCGAGCCCACCTTTGTGTCAGGAGACATCACGACCAACTTCCTCACCGATGTGTTCCCAGATGGATTTAAAGGTAAAAACTCATGTCTTCAATGAATATTTATCTTACAAATTGTAGTGCTTCTATTAGATATTTATGTACATGTATGTTTATGTGTTGTCACCATGCTTGTGGTTTACTGTAGGCCTACATAACTGTATTCCGTAAAAAAAACTGTCTTCAATGAATATTTATCTTACAAATTGTATTGCTTTTTTTGCACATTTATGTATGTTTATATGTTGTCACCATGCTTGTGTTTTACTGTAGGCCTACATATAACTGTATTCCATAATTGTCAGCCGTACTTTTATTATGTTCTGCATTGATTGGTGTTGCGTGAATGAGTGACGGACAGTGTCATTGTAAAGCGCGCAGAGCCGACGAGTGATGAGCGCTATATAAGTGATCTTTATTTATTTTAAAATGTTCGTCTTTTGCTTAAGCCAGACAACATTAAATTATAGCACTCCTTGATTATTTTTTAAATTTTATTTTGCATTATCGTCTTTTCTTGATAGCAAACAAGCTCAAGATGTTACATCAATGTGCATAGATATAGATATAGGCTTACATGTACACAAGCAAACCACCACTGTAAAACACAAATACATTTTTAGATATAAAAATATGAAGATGTGGTATGTACATAACATGAGAACGATGTATACATATTTTATATATAGTACTAAAATAAAGATATGTACATTGTCCCCAGAAGGCCTTTTTTAGGGGGGGGGGGTGTCTTGTACAAGTAGGGATAAAACATTATTTAAAATTCATGAAGCAATTGTAAAAGAATTGTTATGTCATTGACAGGTAAACAGTTGGACACCAAAGGCCAGCAAGAGTTGACTGCCATGGCATGTTCCATCCATCTACGTGACTTTCTCAGGGCAAAAGCCTTTGTCAATCAGACCAGGTAATGATGATAGATCCACTTAAAGATGAAACAGTTTTCTCTCTCAAAGCTTTAAGACCTCTCTATACACGCGGTCAAATGGGTTGTCAGGAGTGTGACACCTGAGATGGACCACCGAGCCAATTAAAACTTAAAACCGGCAAATTGATGCTCTATTTGCAGAGGAACAGAGCTCTTTTCAAGCCCATGTTATGGTTTGTGATACAAAGTCAGCGAGTATAGCAGTGCTCCAAAGGGGTTAAACATTTTCTTTGAAAGGCTAGCCCTAGCCCTATTGGTAGTACTACTGCCAATAGGCTGACACAGCCTCCTCCCCTATAGGAAGTGGTACTACCAATAGGCCAGAAGGCCCTCTCACCCTATTGGTAGTGCCACTGCTTATTGACTAGATTAGATAGACCCCCTGGTCCTATTACCATATAACATTGCAACACCATTTACTAGAACTAGAACTGTTGTAAATGCTTGTTTGGCTCAGTGGACTCTGGATTTATGGCTGTTTGTTTCTGGTCCGGAGGGGTCTTGTGACTGCATTGCACAATTGCATGAACAAGGGGCCAATTTGAAGGCCCCCCAGTCCCAGATTGCAGATCTAGGCTGCCATGGCTCTTCTTCTTCTTCCATTTATGACTGCAGCCTCATAATAGAGGACTTTTGCAATCGGCTCTATAGGTCTATTGGACCACTTGAAGAGTGAATAGCTCATAACGTGTGCCTGATCGCAACAACAACAACATGTCTGTTTGTTTGTTTTGTTGTTCAATTTTGGGGGTAATGTCATTTTATGTGGTAAACCCTTCAGTATATTATATAAGCACTTAGACCTTTTTTAGATTTGTGTTATAGTTTTTGCGATCAGGCACACGTTATGAGTTATTCACTCTTCAAGTAGTCTAGCTCTGCAACCTGGGACTGGAGGGCCTTCAAAATGGCCCCTTGTTCATGCAATTGTGCAATGCAGTCACAAGACCCCTCCGGACGAGAGATTTGTGTTGTTATAAACTTGATGTTATTTATTTTTTCTTGTATCTCCTTGCCAGGATCCGGCCCACTGCTAACCAGACCAACAGCTGGTGCTTCTATGTGCTCATTGACAAGACCTGGCACAAAGCTCACATCACAGCGACAAAGGCAGGATACCAGGTCAGACAAACTGGGGGGATTGAAAAAAGAAACAATATAGACTTTAACTTCAAGCGCTACGTTCAGAATACAAGGGGGGAAGGCGATGATGTCTCAGGGGCTAATTAAACTTTTGAAGTTTTGACTTAGGTTCTGGCCACATGAATTCTGTAGAGGCTTGCAAAGTTTCAAAGGTGTGGGTTAAGTAATAAAGGAGGAGTTTTACATATAGATGAATAAATGAATACATCTCTCTCTCTCTGTATCAGCCAGTCCTCTTGCAGGACGTTGCCTCTTGAACCCTCCTGCAATACAACACTCTGTCTTTTGCTATTCTGCCTGCTTCTGTAGTTGTTGTTCCCAGCCAGTCTCTTATGTCCTGTTCCCATTTTCTTGTTGGTTGTCCTCTGCCTCTTCTGCCCTCCATCATCGATTCCACGATGTGTTTTTCAAGTGACTCATGTCGTTTGGTGTGGCCAAAATAGTTTTTAACTTTTTGATAGTTTGTAGTAAAGCTGGTGAGGAAATGTTCTGTTGTTGGTGTGCCACAGATGAAGATTGGTGAGGACTCCTACACAGTAGAAGGTCAAGTGTCTTTGGCCAATCCACTGATTGAGCTGTCGGTCAACGGACAAGACAAGCTGATCCAGGTATGTACGATGCAAGACATTCAGTTAGAAGAGTGTTTTCTCAACCAAAGCTTTTTATCTGAGTGATGGGCTGCTGTAGTCCATGTCTACCCTAGACACAGCAGCTGAAGCAGATCCTGTGACATAGTTCATGTGACGACAACAACAACACCAACAACAGAAACAATCACCACAACAGAAACAACCACAACAACAGAAATAACCAAATCAATGACAACCACAACAACAACAGAAACAATCACATCAATAACAACCACAACAACAGAAACAACCACATCAATGACAACCACAACAGCAGAAACAACCAAATCAATAACAACCACAACAACAAACAACCACATCAATGACAACCACAACAGAAACAACCACATCAATAACAACCACAACAATAACAACCACAACAATAACAACCACAACAGCAGAAACAACCACATCAATAACAACCACAACAGCTGCACCTTTTGTGTGATGCTTCTTAGACACCACATACAATTTGAAGTCTGAGGATTCAGTGGTTCTTGAGCCTTCTTGGACATAAATGTGCAAGTCCTCAAATATATATATAGTGTATATGTTTGTGCAGCACTTTTTACCATAGCGTCATTTAATGTTATAATACTTTCTGTCTGTAGATATTAGAGTAAATTATGTTTAGAGTCACCTAGATGTAGTGAGCCGTTGTTAAAAAATGTTGTCGGTTCAATAGGGAAGAAAACTGTGCAACAGATATTTATACTTCAAGTTTAGGTCCATTTCATAATGAAAATTGCACTATCAAATACATTCAATTTGTTTGCTTCCACAGCTTGCCAACAAACACGGCGGTGGAAGATATGACTTGCGTCTGTATGGCACAGTGGTAAGCCATTTTTTTATTTGCATTTTCGCCTTTACTTGAGTAGCTCAAGGCATTACAATATCACAATGAGAATAATAAAGTAGATACATGTAATTCATTTACAAACAACACGATGTAAAATGCATAATTTTTACGCATAAAGTTGAGAATATTTTTACACCATGTAGTCTAAAATATTAAGTCGGTATTAAAAATGTTAGCAATTTACAGAGATGATATTAATAATAATAAAGTGTATTTATATAGCACTTTTCCCAAAGAAGGCTCAAAGCGTTGTAGATATAGATATATTTGGATAGATAATATGATATTGCTATGCATTGATTTGAAAATGTTAACAAATCACAGGAGTTACATATAAGAGATGAGAAAATATACATAATATGTAGCCTAAAGCGATAAGAGGATAGTAAATGGGTATTACAATTTTAATATTGTCCTGTCCTGTGAAGTGTATTGTTACTGTGTCCTGTATTGTCCTGTCCTATGTCATGTGAACTGTATTGTTACGGTGTCCTGTATTGTCCTGTCCTTTGTCGTGTGAACTGTATTGTTACTGTGTCCTGTATTGTCCTGTCCTATGTCGTGTGAACTGTATTGTTACTGGTGTCCTGTATTGTCCTGTCATGTGTCGTGTGAATGTATTGTTACTGGTGTCCTGTATTGTCCTGTCCTGTGTCTTGTGAACTGTATTGTTACTGTGTCCTGTGTCGTGTGAACTGTATTGTTACTGTGTCCTGTGTCCTGTGAACTGTATTGTTACTGTGTCCTGTATCATCATCATCTATTTTGACTTTCCTTCTCCCAGTACCCTGTGACTGTGCTGGATGAGCGTACCTATGAGCTGAGCCAGTTCATGCCAGAGAAGAAAGAGCTGGACATGAGCACCATGATTCAAGCACCCATGCCTGGAGTGCTCAAGTCTGTCTCCGTGGCAGTGGGAGATCTGGTGAGGAACAACACTGACTTGAATGCTTTTGTTGGTAAACTAGAAGACCCGTTGCAGCTTCGCTTGCAAAAGATACAATGAGCACATAGATAAGATGAGATAGTGAACGGGAAAGGGCCCTGCTTTGAAATTCCGTCTTTGTCTATTCGTTGCTCGACCATAGATTGTGAGTAGATTCGTAGAAATTTC
>JAUELK010067726.1:0-12709 GCA_031471215.1 Gastropteron pacificum | reverse complement strand
CTGGCTTGGGTGACCCTACCAGGAGTATACGCTCCCGCCAGCATAGCTCTTAGGGTCACTGAGACACACAAGCCCCCCAACCACAACAAGGTGACCATCCGTTGGGGGGAGATAAACCTATAGACTAGATATATATCTAGATCTCTAGATATCTATCTATACAATCTCCCTAGCGGTTACAGCTACAGTTCTGAAATTTCGTGTGCAGTTTAAGAATGCAGAGTACTGGGTTTTTAGCATGAGACATGTTAGATTTGTTGTCATGCCGATGTACCAAACAAATCATAAAAATGTACCGAAAGATTTTGTTCCCAGCGTCTTTTTATTCAACTATCATCATGTTCCGGTTTGTTGTCAGGGAAGTGAGTTTTATTTTTTTGCGCACAGTTTCAGAATTCTCACTGGGCTCAGGAGAAGTTCACGTGCATCGTTGTTTCAAAACCTTTCAAAAAGCTACATATATCCGTCCGTGCATCCGTCCATGCGTCAGTCCGTCCGTCAATCGTCCGTCCGTCCGTCAGTCGTCCGTCAGTCGTCCGTCTATCAGTCGTCCGTCCGTCGTACGTCCGTCCGTCGTACGTCCGTCCGTCGTCCGTCCGTCCGTCCATCCGTCTGCGTGTACTTGACAATCAACAAAACCCAAAACATTAAAAATCAAACAGACATACCACCCTGTTTATTCTATCCCGTTCATTTGAACGGGCAATCAAGCGTGTATTTATATATTTCAAATCCTTTTAGGTTTAGTTGGTTCTCTCATTTGTATATTTGTGTTCTAAGTTCCTGTGATTAAACAAACAAACAAAAGAGATGTGCAAGGTTATTTTGGAATAGATGTGACCAATTATGAAATCTATATGAATAATTAACACTGACTATAAAAAAATACAATGGAAAAATCCGAATAGACTCTATGGATAAACTCTAGAACGGACGTAACGAAATGGGGGCCGCCATTTGTGCCTCCTTTTTAGAGGCCACATCGTTCATCAGCAGCCCAAAAGTGCCCGACGGTTCGCCTTGTAGAATACAAGGCGCAAACACCGAGACTCCAAGATCAGCAATAGAAAGACTGAAGAAATTCAAGGTTACTGCGTCTTGACAGCCGATCTTAAAGAAAACTCAGATGTTGATACAGTTGGTGCCTATGCCCATACAACTAAAGACAAACGTGAAGGAATACAAGAAAACATGTCTGTGATAGGATCTCGATAAATAATTTGGCCAACGTTGATGTCTGGTTTATTTCTTTGACACTTGGCAACTCCATGGCGAGCAAAACTCAACACAATCATATAATTCATAAGGTGTTGAGGAAAAAAAGGAACATTGGAGCTTAATAATCACAAAAAAACACCAAACAACAAGGAAAGAGCAACATGTGACTGTGAAGGAAATGAACTATTTAGATAAAGAGTTGCAGAACGTCACAGAGGGATGTTGGCGACGACTGGATAAACACGTTTGACATTTTGACGACGTTCTCAAGTAACGTGTACCGGGTACAAATGAATGTCTAGATGAAGTGACGAGACGAAAAACCTCATACAAACACTTTTCAAAATGTGCTACGAGTTCAAAGTTCCTTGTAGGGATTCAATCTTTTTAAAGCATCGCCAAAATTCTTTCCTGTAAGCAGAATTTGATTTCATGTACACGAAGAAGTTGATAGCAGAGTTGAACGTCATAAACATGACAACAGTCCTGCCGCTAACAAAATGAGATTTTCTCAATGCCCCAAGAAAATCAAAGCCAGCTACATTGAGTTTAAGGTAGGAAAACACATTGGCAGGTATATTACAAATGACAAACACGATTGAGATGAGTACAACAGTTTTTACAAGCCTCATGTCCACCTGTCTGGAACCTTTTGATGACACTTGCTCTGTCGACTCATTCAATGAATCTTTTGCATTGTTTTCTGATGTGCTTTGTGAGGTCTTGGATTCGTTTTCTGAAGTCCATTGCCCGCTTTAAGTTCCATACCATGACGATTAGACAAAAGGAGACAACGATTTGCGAAATCGCTGAAATAGAGAGAACTCCGATTCCCTCTAGATAGTGAAGCATAATGTCTCTATGAGACCGAAACATTAACATAATTCTGGTCCTATTAGTAGACGCTACATGACTTCGCTCTGTATAGCACAAACTTCCATACGCTGCCACGAAAAACATGGTGATGACTCCGATACTGACATTTACGATGGCTGAAATTCTCCAAGTGAAAATACGCCTGAAAATGAAAGGTAGAGCGACACAACAACACCTCTGTAGTGCCAAGAACGCCGTCAGTAGAAAAGAACCACACATAAAAGATGCCTGCGTACTTGCAGCAAAGTAGATGATTACTATAGGCTCAATGTCAAACCAGCTACTTGGCAGGGTAAACAGAAGATGTGATGCGGCACCAATGGCTGCAAAGCTTGTTACCCCAAGATCAGTTAATGCGAGACTGAAGAAATTCAAGGTAACTGCGTCTTGACAGCCGAGTTTGAAGAAAATCTAGATGTTGATGCAGTTGGTACCTATGCCCACACAACTAAAGACAAATGTTGAGATGACAATGAAAACCATTATCACAATATAATGTTTGTCTGAGATGGGATGTCATGTACAAAGTCGGCTGTAATGATGAATCGTGCTATGAAGATTCAGGGAGTGAATTTGAGTGTCCGACGGACGGTGAGAGTGGATCTGAAGGCAAATCTAGTGATGAGGGTGAGCAGTCTCAGCCCGTGTTAGCTCCATCTACGTCGAACTCGTTCCATTGTCAAGTTCCTTCATTTCTGCTTATGTACATATATACTTCTGCATGGTTCTAATCACACTGAAACACACAGCAGCTCAATATCTGAAACCACTCATTTCTTCCTGAAATTCTTGACCTTCTGTCACGAAAGGGTTAAGGAATATATTAAACGAAGAGATTAAGGCAGACCAAAGCAGACTTCGGAAATGTGAACGAAGATGATGTGACATACCCACACCGATTCAACTTTGTTATTTGTAATGGCTTCGATGTCGCTGCCTTGTTGGGTGATTGGTAGGAAGTTGTTTTTGTCGTTACTATGACAACAAGTACGTTCATGGTGGTCCGGGTGCATCAGCAATTACCGACGACCGTCACGTTAACAAACATACTTTCCAAGCACGCAAGTCTCTCGTTGATTACGCCTTTGTGTTTTTCTTATCCCTGCGTTTCCATCGATACCCCCCTTGAAAAAAACATTGAAGTTCTCGTCAAAATAAGATGATCTACGGAGAAAAACAAACCAGAGAGAGAAAGAAGAAGAAAAGAAAAACGTTTCGACCACGGTATGAAAACGTTGTTTTGTATAATAATTTTAGACAATATTATTCTTCAGCATGAACAGGCGGGTGGAAAAAAGTTTCCATTCAGTCTTTACTTGTTTGTTTTTTTAAAGCTCAGGTGCTTTTTTTTGCGAAGTTTGTTGAGTGGTAGTCATAGGCCTTGGCAGTGTTCAAGAAAAAAAACCTTATTTCTTAGCCCCTAAAATGGTTCGCTGGGATAATGTGATGTTTTTAGTTTATATTAATAAATTAACATAACAAAACATAATCTAAACTTTTGTTGTTGTCTGATTATGAACAGAGGTACCATCAGCTTTTCATCCTGGTAAGAAACAGTTTCAAGGACATAATTATTGTTTTGTAGGCTACCTCAGGAGTGAGTGCTCTCAATAACTCTGGTACACAATTTCATAGCACAATCGCAAGAGCAAGGGGCCAATTTAAATACCGCCAAAGATTCAGATTGTAGAGCTAGGTTGTTGCCGCTCTAAAGGTCGATTCATTCTTTTTAAAGCAAAGAGAAAACTATGTTTCTAAAAGAAGAATTAGACTTAACGTATACGAAGAAATTGATGCCAGAGTTCAACGACATAAACAGTATACTAGTTCTGAAGCTGACGTTGTTTGAATTTGACAATGCTCCAAGCCCATCGAAACCAGTTAGTCGTAGACGCAGTATAGAGAACACATTAGCAGGTATGTTACAAACGACAAACACCGTTGAGATGAGTACAA
Source organism: Gastropteron pacificum (assembly GCA_031471215.1). Lineage (NCBI taxonomy): Eukaryota > Metazoa > Mollusca > Gastropoda > Cephalaspidea > Gastropteridae > Gastropteron > Gastropteron pacificum. The sequence goes on along the minus strand of JAUELK010067726.1, from coordinate 8,659 downwards.
CAGTTTTGACAAGCCTCGTGTCCGATTGTCTGGAACCTTTAGATGACGCTTGTTCCGTAGATTCATTCACTGAATCTCTTTCATTGTTTTCTGATGTGCTTTGTGAGGTCTTGATTTGACTTCTGAAGTCCATTGACCTCTTTAAGTTCATCGAAACCAGTTAGTCGTAGACGCAGTATAGAGAACACATTAGCAGGCATGTTACAAACGACAAACACCGTTGAGATGAGATACATCTACCGAAGCGATTTTTTCTGATGCATTCTGTGACGTCAAGGTACGGCTTCTGAAATCCATGGACCGCTTCAAGTTCCACACCATGACGAGAAGACAAATAGAGACAACGATTTGAGAAACTACTGTGACGGAGAGAACTCCCATTCCTTGCAGATAGTAAATGAGAACATTTCTGTGAGAACGTTTCATCAACTCAACTCTGGTCCTGTTGGTGAACGGTACCGGCCTCCGCTCTGCGTAGTACACACTTCCTAAAGCTGGATTTATAGCCAATGCTGCAAGTATCAACTGAAAGTCTTATCAGGACATGTCTAGTAAATGCATTGCATGGATTTGTGAGAACAAGGGGCTAACTAAGACCCTCCAATGTCCCACTTACATAGCTTTGTTGCCACGGCGATTGAAGTCTTTTAGACCTCTTGCCAAGTGCAGAATTATTGCCAAGTACCTACTCAAAGCAAAATAACAAAAACCTGTGTCATAATAATGCATACACACAAACATCAAGGTAGGCTACATGTGCAACCTCTTTCCTTCACTGCCAATTAAATGGTGACTGACACGATCAAGAGAAAAACATCGTTCATCTACACAAATGTATTTTCTTTGTAAACACGAATTGAAAATCTCGGGAGTCAACGTAAAATCAGAATTGGGAGTATGAACTTACAGTTGCATTGTACCCCAAAATGGTTTAATCACAGGAACAAGATCCCTGATGCCCGTCGTGCAGGGTTGGGTTGTCATGGCAACATGGATCAGACTTCTAATTGACACCAACTACTTGGTAAAGAATCTTCTCCAAAAATGCATTTCACGGTGTTCCTGGTAGTTCATTATTTTATCTTCTAGGGGGAGGGGTCCTGATGTTTTGACATCGTTCCTAAGGTACGTGTACCGGGTACTAGGGGAAGTCTAGAGACGAGACGAAAAACCTAATACGGACACTTCTCAATATGTGCTACGAGTTCAACGTTCCTTTTGAGGATTCAATCTTTTTAAAGCATCGCCAATATTCTTTCCTGTAAGCAGAATTTGATTTCATATACACGAAGAAGTTGATAGCAGAGTTGAACGTCATAAACAAGACGACAATCCTGCCGCTTGCAATGTGAGACTTTCTCAATGCCCCAAGAGCATCAAAGCCAACCATATGGAGTCTGAGGTATGAAAACACATTTCCAGGTATATTACAAATGACAAACATCGCTGAGATGACTACAACAGTTTTGACAAGCCTCGTGTCCGATTGTCTGGAACCTTTAGATGACGCTTGTTCCGTAGATTCATTCACTGAATCTCTTTCATTGTTTTCTGATGTGCTTTGTGAGGTCTTGATTTGACTTCTGAAGTCCATTGACCTCTTTAAGTTCCATACCATGACGATTAGACAAATGAAGACAACGATTTGCGAAATCGCTGAAATAGAGAGAACTCCGACTCCCTCTAGATAGAAAATCAAAATGCCTCTATGAGGCCGAAACATTAACATAACTTTGGTCCTATTTGTAGACGCTACAGGCCTTCGCTCTGCATAGTACAGACTTCCAAATGCTGCCACGAAGAACATGGTGATGACTCCGGTACTGAAAATTACGATGGCTGAAACTCTCCATGTGAAAATACGCCTGAAAATGAAAGGTAGAGCGACACAACAACACCTCTGTAGTGCTAAGAACGCCGTCAGTAGAAAAGAACCACAGTTAAAAGATGCCTGCGTACTTGCAGCAAAGTATATGACTACTAGAGGGTCAATGTCAAACCAGCTACCTGGCAGGGTAGACAGAAGCTGTGATGCAGTACTGATGGCTGTGAAACCTGTCACTCCAAGATCAGCTAAAGAGAGACTGAAGAAATTCAAGGTAACTGCGTCTTGACAGCCGAGCTTGAAGAAAACCCAGATGTTCATACAGTTGGTACCTATACCAACACAACTAAAGACAAATGTTGAGATGACACTGACAAACATGATCACAACATATTGTTTGTCTGAGATGGGATCTGGGTCCATCAATTGCCCAAAGTTGAGTGTCTGGTTCATTTCTTTGACGCTTGCCAACTCCATGTCCAGCAAGAAATGAGAATGTCATGAAGAAAGGAAGATAGAAGAATGATTACAAAGTCGGCTGTACACACAAACCACCCTGTACTTCTCCGCAAAAAGTTGACCAAGAAAGGAAAAATGACCCCAAGTCCAACGTCACTTTTGAGTGGAAACAGAGACCTGATCGAACGCTATGTCCTCTCACACACGTAGAATCTACACGAAAGCCATTATTTCGGCAGGATGAAGTTCTGAAACTACTTCTGAATGATGAATCGAGCTATGAAGATTCAGGGAGTGAATTTGAGTGTCCGAAGGACGTGAGAGTGAATCTGAAGGCGAATTTAGTGATGAGGGTGAGCAGTCTCAGTCCGTGTTAGCTCTATCTACGTCGAACTCATTATCAAGTTCATTCATTTCTGCTTCTGTACATATTCACTTATGCATGGTTCTAATCACACTGAAACACACAGCAGCTCAAAATCTGAAGCCACTCATTTCTTTTTGAAATTCTCTTCGTCCCAGGGAATCGAAAAAAAGAGGAAATGTTGCGTAGTGGAAAGCGAAATGACCTTCTGTCACGAAAGGGTTACGGGATAAATTGAAGGAAGAGACTTGAGAAATGTGGACTCGTTGCTCAGACATTAGCCGTCGTGCGCGTTTTCGTATTTCTCGTTGAATCTTGAACTTCGTTTAAAACCTCCTCCGTGTTCCATCTCTAACGCAGGTTTACTACTGTATAGAGCGAGTCCGTTCTTCATCTATAGAAATAGAAAGATGTAGGCCTATCCAAGAAAACCTGAGTCCACTTAAATCATACCGAAATAACGAAGATGATGTGACATACCCACACCGATTCAATTTTGTTATTTTAAATGGCTTCGTGGTCGCTGCCTTGTTGGGTGATTGTTGTTTTTTTTGTCGTTGCTATGACAACAATTGCCGACTACTGTAATCCAAATATTTTGTATTCAAAAGAAAACTTTCATGAATGTGTCTCGTTAACGAACATATGTCTTTCCAACCACACACGGAAGTCTCTCGTTTATTATGTCTTTGTGTTTTTCTAATCCCTGCGTTTCCATCGATACCCCCTGGAAAAACATTGAAGTTCTCGTCAAGAAAAGATGATCTACGATGAAAAAAAAAGAGAGAGAGAGAGAGAGAGAGAAAAGACGAAGAAAAGAAAAACATTTAGACCACGGTATGAAAACGTTGTTTTGTTCAATACTTGTAGATAATATTATTCTTTAACATGGGCAGGCGAGTGGAGAAAACAGTTTCCATTCAGTCTTTACTAGGTTTGTTTGTTTTCAAGTTCAGAAGTAGAATTATAAAAGCTCTGAGCTTTGAACGAGTAACAGGTTCTTGTGTTATAAAAGGATGTTTAAAAAGGATTTCAAAGATAGAGAAACAAAAAAAATGTTTCGCTAAAGAACTACAGGGTAGCCTTAAATATTATTACAACTACAGTACTACTACTACTTCTAATAATAATTATGTAAATACAGTTCATTTATAAAGCGCATTTCCCCTGATGCGACAGGTTCAAATCGCTGCACAAAAAACAAGTACATGGCAGAACAATCAACATAGAATCGATGATGGTAAATAGGTGGGTGTTACGATTTGTTCTAAATTCTGTTTCTGACTCACTCTTCAATATATAAAAGGTTTATGTGTTGTTCTATTTTTGGACTATATATTTTGTCTATATTTTCCCCATTGTTGGTGCTTTCTTTTGCTTGCTTGTTTGTTTTTATTTTTGACCTACGTTAAGTCTCTGAGTGTGTGTGAAGGGAATACTTCTTTCTCTAAACACTCAATATGTTGTGTATTTGATATTTGATAATAACGAACATGACACAATGACAACGAACAATCCATAGAACAGACGAACAAGGGCACTTCAAGGCTGAGCGAGGGCTGGAACAAGACTGATTTATTTACAACTCACACACGACAACAGGCCAGGGATAGACTGGCGCTTGCCTGTGTGGCTAACATAATACATAACACCTCTCCACCGAAATGGGGAACTCAACAACAATGCCCCTGGATATGTCTCCTGGTTCTCCCAGAGCGCCTGGGGCGTCCAGGACCATACTGAGGTGAGTTCCAGCATGTCGTCGATGGTGGCGCTGGTGCTGGAGACAGAGATGGTGCCGTGGCGCTGGTGCTGGAGACAGAGATGGAGAGGGTGGCCGAGAGGACTCTGTGCTGCCCAGAGCTGGCCTAGGCCTAGATCGAGAAGACTAGATCTAGTCTAGGTCTAAATCTAGCTGTAGGTCCTATGTCCTACTTTCTTTGCACTGTGTTGTGAAAGGTTCTTTTTGTTGATTAAAGCCTAAATTGTATTTAGAAAATTAAAGAAATAGATGAATCGTAACATGATTCGTTCTTTATTCACACATTTTTTTGTTCTCAGTTTCAGTTCTGTAGGATACAAATTCAATTAGATTCGCTGGGATCTATTTTGTTGAGTGTAGTAGTAAAGGGTCAGAGTAAACACTCCGTCTATATCTGGGGTCAACAATGTGATTTCTGCAGCGCTAAACAACCACATTCGTTCACTGAAAGTTTCAGTCCATCATCTTGAAGAAACAACAATCTTATTAAAGAAACAGACTATGATGTATGCATGTGCGGTATAAAGTAGATACATCTCTAGTTTCTCTGTTTATACTATGTTATTTTGCCAGAGATTTTGCCGAGTTTTATTCAGAAAGTGAATAACATAGTACATTCAGAGAAACTCAAGATATAGATATAGATCTATTTACTCTTTGATAGGCCGATAGCAAACACTGTTATCATAGCCTATATCTAAATGTCACGAAAATAAGGTGTTAACGGCAAGGGTAGTGGGGGGGAGGCATGGGTCAAACAAGTGGGGAGATGCAAGTGTCAGTCCTTTCTTGAAACAAGTGGCGGAGATGCCGATCGTTGATTCCAAAAGTGATGTTTTAAAACCTTCCACGGCAACTCTAAAATGGGATCCTCTTTTTCATGATGCGGGAATGCACGAACACGTTCATGTATTACATTCAGCTTATCAGTATTGAAATAATCAATGTATTAAACAAATTAGATTTAGAGGCATTACTTTTCAGTGAGACTCCCCTATCGGCAAGTCTTCAGGAATGAACTAATAGTATCAGGCCTATGCATGGGGAGTTGCAGTTTCTCTTCGGATCTACACAACCCATCTGGACTTAAATTATGAAGGTTCCCACCTGTTTTCTTTTGAGGGCTGAGTAGCGGTCGTAAATGATGAAAATCGTGCAAACTTTCCGCTCAGTTTGTGCAATCGTTAACAGGCCCGAAAAAAGGACACTTAGATTTGCCAACAAACCACAGTAGTAAGGGTACGGCTGTATTATATCATCGTAGTACTATGGAAATCGATAATGGATGAAGGACTTTTTCGATCGATGCATGCCTGTCTTTGGTTGACGGATAAAAACACTAAAAAATCACAAAATTTCACAAAAATGTAAAGATAACAAAACACAAAACAGTAAAAGAAGTCCAGCAACAACAGAGACTCTTGATCTGTATTCTGTTTCCATGATCAATGCGTCAACTAGAAACCACGCAGCGCCTACCTGAAGTAAAAACAATGGCAGAGCAGGTATGTCGCAATTACTATATCATCATCTTTCTTATCTAATCATCAACATTATCTTACGTTTTCGGCGGCCGACAACATGTATGGTTGACAGAGAGCAATTATCTGTTGAAATAAAGTCTTTGTCGGATTGGTGCGAAATGAGAATTTAACAGAACGCGTAAAGTCTGAATAATACACAGACATAGGCAACGTTAGTGTCTGAACAAAAAATGATCAAAGTTTGGTAGGAGTTGTCAACCGTCAACAAAATGAATCAGACAACCAACGTTGAACAGCTGTATCGAGATCCAATCTCAGATAAGAACTTCATAATTATTTTTTTTCTCACCGCTATCTCCACATTCGTTTTTAGTTGTATGGGCATTGCCACCAACTGTATCAACATCTAGGTTTTCTTCAAGCTCGGATGTCAAGACGCAATAACCTTGCATTTCTTCAGTCTCTCTCTGGCTGATCTTGGAGTGACGAGTTTTGCAGCCATAAACACCGCCTCGGAGTTCATGCTTACTTTACCACAAAGATGGTTTGATTTCGATCCTGAAGTAGTTATATATTTTTCTGCAAATACACAAATATCTTTTGTTTGTGGCTCCTATCTTTTAACAGCGTTTTTGGCACTACAGAGGTGTTGTTGTGTGGCTGTACCTTTCATTTTCCGGCGTATTTTCACAAGGAGAGTGTCAGCAATCGTGATATCGAGTATCGGAGTCATCACCATGTTTTTCGTGGCAGCATTTGGAAGTTTCTACTACTCAGAGCGGAGGCCGATACCCTTCAACAATAGGACCAGAGTTCAGTTAATGGTTCGGCCCCACAGAGGTGTTTTGGTCCAGTATCTAGACAGTGTCGGTGTTCTTTCAATTACAACAATTTCTCAAACTGTCGTCTTTGTTTGTCTAATTGTCATGGTGTGGAACTTGAAGCGGTCAATGGGCTTCAGAAATCGAATTAAGACCTCAAACATGAATGCAGATGATTCGGTGAATAAACCGACAGAACAAGCGTCATCTAAAGGTTCCAGACAGGCGGACATGAGGCTTATCAAAACTGTAGTACTTATCTCAACGGTGTTTGTCATTTGCAATATTCCTTCTAATGTGTTCTGCATCCTTCGTATCCGAACAACTGGTTTCGATTCCCTAGGAACATTGCGTAACTCTTATCTTACAAGCTACAGAACTGTTGTGATGTGTATGGCCTTTAATTCCTCAATTAACTTCTTTGTATACATTAACTCGAATTCTTCTTATAAAAAAAAGTGTAGTCAATGCTTTAAAAAGAACGAATCGACACACTAAAGCCGTACTTCTTCACGGAGCTTTGAGACGTGTTTTATTTAATCAATGTTACGTTCTGAACGTTGGGATGCTACTGCTGTTCTGAATAGGCTCGTGGTATTCCTTTGTCGTATACCAAGTGATCTGATGGACCTACAGGGCCATGGCTGCGAGACCCTCTAGGGTGAGATAATCACCATAAAGGGCGAGGGACAAATAGTAATAATAATAGCCGATTTACATAGTGCCTTTTTCTCTTTGAGCTCAAAGCGCTTTACAGAATATTATTTCCCCGACAGACCTGTTTCATTCAGAAGCCTTATCAACCTCCTGGGATGCATACTGGTAGTACTGCCTGGTTGGCATGTCTGCCGGTGCACATACCAACATTCTGACAATATATTTCCCTGTCTATAGTCGGGAACCCATTTAACACCTGGGTGACATGCGCTGTATTGTGCACATATGACTATAAAGTAGAGGTTGAGAAGGCTCTGGAATGCATCAGGTCTGTCGGGGTTATAGTGGCTGTAAAGCGCTTTGAGCCTGCTGTAAATCGGGATAAGGCGCTGTTCAAATGATATTTATTGTTATTTATACTAACATCAATATTAAACAAACATGAACGTTGAAGCCTTGATCGCTACTTTGGAAAAAAAAGTCACTGTTACATGACATTATAGATTCAAAGCTAATTCTTTTAAAGATAACGTTTCAAGGTCGATCCCAAAAATATTGGGAAAAAGAAGTAAATTAACTTTTCTCAGTAAGCTGTATTTAGTATAGATATCTATACTTCAAATGACGTAAACTGTTGCTATATGGAACATATTTCAAAAAATGACAATTGGTAGCCAGCCTCCTATGTGCGAAAATAGCCAAGTGTCCAGTCTGTACGACACGTTGGGTTTATGCCAGTACTAATAATACAATATTATGTAGGCCAAATATTGTCATCGATGCCTCTCACTTGCGTTTTTTCTTCTTCATTCTCGATTATTTGCTTTTCAAACACGTAACGATGTTTGGGGGTTACCAATTAATTGATTAGCGAAACAATTAAAATGCAATTAAATCCTTGCAGTCATAAGTAAAAAGAAACATGCTCAGATTAACTTCCAAAGCATAAAATACAAAGAGTAAGATTACAGTGATCAATAGTCGATGCTGTACATTCTCAATTATGATCTAGATCTATGTCTGGTGCATCCCCGCATCGTTGGGTGGTCGCTAAATAAACATAGCACTTCCTGTTACCATAGTTACAGTCCTTCTCGTTAAAATGGCGATGCTATAATTTAAAAAAACACACACATGACAATAAGAAACAGACCAATCAATGAACAAAAGCATATTTCGCTCTCTGCGCCAATTAGAAATGACACAAGACACCGTGTGATGCTCTCGACCGCAAAACGAACGCATCGCATTGAACAGACCATCCATTACTTATAACTAAACTTCCGT
>JAUELK010067614.1:0-22377 GCA_031471215.1 Gastropteron pacificum | reverse complement strand
ACTCTTTTTAAAATACCCCCCCCCCCCCCCCGCCCCGTGCGTTTCCTTCTGTTAGCCCCACCCAGGAAATAACGGTTGGCCTACGCAAAATCGAAATTATTGAGAAAAATAAAGCGGCTAAATTTAGAAGAATAACACTAACAGGACGCACCGAGTACGTTACAAACTACGGCTGTAATGAGCCTCTAGGATTTCATTTTACATCAGCACAATTTTTACTCTCCGCGCCTCTATTCCAATCGTATCGATCAACCGCCGATCATCGGAGGACCTGCGCCTGGGAATGGGTTATGCGCCTCTGTTGCATCCGCACCTCCCTCAAAGCTCGGGTCTTGGCAAGCAGCGGAGCCCTCTTGCCTACCTTGGGCTTGGGCGAAGGCTACCTCAGACATTTTACTAACTATCCCAGCATGCCTCATTCGGGAATCATGTGAATTACGATTCCGGGGAGCTCACCTAATGGTTCAGAGCTGATCGACCAATCATTGCACACGGTTTATACCACGTGACGAAATTTCCCTCGAAATAATTTATTCCCGGTAGCGTTTTGCGTCGTTCGTGAATGTTCGGGAGCACCTCTGCCGAAACAGAAACTTACATCAACAGCCGCCATGTTTGTTGGTTGAGAACGGATAGATTTCCTGAAATTTTGTTAAATATTTCATTTCTTAAGTGAAATTTTGATTCGGGATATTGGTAAGGTTGTTCCTTGAAACCCAGGCGTTAATTTCAGTGGGTCACTTGCTGGCCTTGTGGTTTAGGAGGTGAGGAAATTGAAAAGAACAAATTTCTGCAGAATCACAGTGCTTTGTGGCAGCGGCTGGTGATTGGATCGGAGGTCGGCGGTGTCCGTCGTCATGTTGCAGATTTAGAACTCGAAGTTGTGTGCGAAAATTGCACATTTTCAGTCTCACCCGTGACTTCTGATTTTAGCATTTGATTAGTTGCCATCAATATTATTGTAAAATGCAATGTTTGACATTATCTGTGATTTTCGCGTTTTGTGAACTCTTGGTGGTGCTGTGTTGATTGTAAACATGGCCGACCATCAGCTTGGTCCTCCGGCCAACAAGAAACCAAGAGTCGGATCTCCTTCACTGAATACTCCAAGCGACAACAATGGTAAGTCTTTAAATTTCCGTGATATTTTGCGTACACATCGATGATCTCTTGCTTGCACTGTCAATGATGCCTCATTCCATTATGTACAATGATTGCTGATTGTCCATCCATCCTCCTAAAATCCTAAAATGTATCCTGGTCCTAGACTTGCTTTTTTGCATGAGGTTGAGTGCCACTCTTTTCTCAATTGGCACTGGACAAGTCAAGTCAAAATTGGTACAGAAATTCACAAAACTCATGATCTTTAGTGTCCTATCCTTGATTTCAATTTGAGCTCAATTTAGCGTGGGTTTGTCAGATTCTTGAATACTGAACCCTGCTGGTACTGGTAAAAAAGGAATAATTCTCAAAATTCAAACAGTTCACACTATTCACAGTTCAGTTAGTTACAGTTACAGGTAGATCTAGAGTCTCTCTCTCTGTAGAGTGGCATCTTTCATGGTAGTGGATACTATTCGATGCACATGTTTGTACTAGCCAAACTCCTCAATTCGATGGAGATGTCTAGCCTCGTCTTGACTCGAGATTCCTCCTACCCCTCCTCCCATTTCATTTCAAGTTTTGGTGCTAACTAATACGATAGTACGTTACTCTTTTCTTGCCAGAACAAAGTAAGTAAAAAGGTGACTTACAGTTTTGAAATGTAGAGAGTTCAAGATCTAACTATCATTTGGCATAGGCAGATAGGGCTGATAATGATATATAAGTTTGAGAAAGTAAGACAGCCTCCTGCCTACTGATTTGAATCAATATAGACAACCTTGTAAGTTGTCCTTTTCATTGTCGTCAACTTCAAGTTCAAGAAGCCTGAGAAAAGTTTGTGTCAACTAAAGAAAGGGATTGTTTTACTGTCTCTGTATTAACATCTCTGATTCAACACTAAAATCTAGATCTAGATGTTAATAAGTCCACTCTACCTCAATATTTTTTGAAAATTTCATCTTTCCCTCCTTTTTCTTTCCAGTTTGGTTTTCTGTCAAAAAGCAAGCTAAAGCTTGTCTTTGCCCTTACACCAACACATTGGGCTGAACACTCCAATTTTGGGCTTGTAAAGATGTCGAGAAATTGACCCTGTTACTTGATATCGATACTAGAAAAAATAAAAAAGATGTTAGTACCTTTCACTCTTTCCCTTAGAAAAGGGCATGGTGCTTTTGATTACAGTATTCTCTTGTTTTAAAGGAATCGTTTCTTGAAAGTAATGTGTACTAACATTCTATCTCCAGAATTCAACTTTGGAAACTTGAACTTTGACGGCATCGTCAATGAGCTCCCGGACTTGGACAATCTTCCGGGAACCTCAAATGATGGCCAGGCAGGGCAAGGCAACCAAGACACGGGCATGGGGGGCCCGTTGTCTCAGCTGCTGGCTGCCCGGTCTACCCCAAATTCTCAGACTTCGATGTCTATGGCAATTAACTCTAGCGGTGCGATTCAAACCAGTCGCAGTCCTGGCATGTGTGGGAACATGATGGGCATGGGGAAGGGGCCCATGGTCAACAACTTAGCAGCCCTCACCAATGCCAATAAAGGAAACGCACAAACTCACATGGGTGGCATGAATGATGCCCTTGTAAGCAGTGCTATTTCTGCCAGCAATGCTGGTCAAATGGTAGGGATGAACTCAATGGGCATGAAACCTACCATGGGGACTCAGCAGATGATAGGGAGTGTTGGCAGTCTGAACATGAACCAGCAAATGATGAATGGACCGAACAACTTCCCTGGCAATATGGGACAGATGCGAGCCATGCAGACCAACAATGTGAACCCACCAAATTCAATGCAAGTGCCACAGGGTGGAATGATGCCCAACCCTAACATGCAGCCCATGCAAGGCAATCAGGGTCTACCTGGACACCCGAACATGGTCATGCCCCAGACTCCTCAACAAATGATACGGGTAAGTGTACTTTAACCGTAATGAAGTTTGGTGTAACAGGTTTTAGTGATTATTTTGAGAATACGAATATAGCATGTTTTGATAATCATCCAAAACACATGAGTAGAACAGATTTGGATTGTACGGATGTTGCAGTTTTTATTCTTTTTATTTGTCTGCCCATCGACATATTTTTTGTTTAGGTTTATCTGCTTTACTTACAGATGTTTAAGACTAGGTTTTTGACAAATAGCAGTATCAGTCGTTGGATTTTGATTGTTTTCATACTTGTGTTACATGCAAAATATAACACCGTGAAAATATGTCACATGTGTAGAGATACTGGCATTATAAGAGTTTTTGTTGACTTTCAGCCTGGCCAGCCTACTGCCAGTGGTGGTGCAACAGTTCCCAGACAGGCTGTGTCAGATCCAGACAAAAGCAAACTGATCCAGCAACAGTTGGTCCTCCTGCTGCACGCTCACAAATGTCAGAGGCGAGAGCAGGCCAACGGAGATCAAGACTGCAAGCTCCCTCACTGTCGCACCATGAAGAATGTGCTCAATCACATTCCCACTTGCACAAAAGGAAAATCTTGTGATGGTGAGTTTTTTCTTTCAAGTTTAAGAATTCATAAGTAGTGATATTTCAAAGCCATGAGTTTGATTGTGTTCCCTCTTCATTGTTAGTTGCAGAAAAAAGTATTGAAGTTTATGTGATGGTAAGTTTTTTCTTTCGAGTTTGACAATTCACAAATAGTGATATTTCAAAGCCGTAAGTTTGATTGTTAGTTGTAGAAAACAAATAGTGAAGTTTGTCAGGTGTCATGATCATACAAACCCGAGTGTTAAGCGATATTGTCTACATGTTCAAATGTTTCATGTGTTGATGTTCTGGTAGTAGCTGATGTAAACGTTTTCTCTGGAGAGGTATGCTGACAGTTTTTCTTTCTTTTTTTTCTTTCCAGTGGCCCATTGTGCATCATCTAGACAAATTATCACACATTGGAAAAACTGCACAAAACATGATTGTCCAGTTTGTCTGCCTCTCAAAATAGCAGACAAAAGAAACACATCTGGTAAGTGAAACCGTGTGGTACATGATCAAACCTTAGTAAATTAATAGTTTTGTTGACCTTTTTTCACCGTTGCTAATATGTGTTTTCGGCTAAATACAGCCTTATTAAATACACTTTAATTGTGGGAGAACATTCTTAGCATGCTATTTCTATGTCCATATTTTCCTCTTCAAGTCCCCACTACAAATTCAGGTCTGGCATTATAAATAGTAGTGAAAGCAGAAGATCTAAAAAAAATACTACTTCACATTCTCTCAACTGTCTAGCAAAAGTTTCTCATCTACACAACTTTGAACTCTTCAGGTCATAATGTCAATCAAAACTCTGCAATGGTGAACCCAAATTCTCAAGCCTCGAATGTGACTGACCCTGCTGCCGTGAAGAGAGCTCTGGAGTCCCTGGGTTTGCCCTACAACCAGACAACTGCTACACAGAGTGCCGCACAGCACGGCCACCCCCACATGAATACCATACAGGCAGACAGTAAGTGTTCTTATACTAATAATAAGAGCATTAGTAATGCGCTTTCCCTGGACAGCTTAAAGTGCTAGTCTTATACAAGTCTGATGGTTGTATTTTATGACAAAACTCGGGTATGCCAGTGGTTTGGAATAATGTTTTCAGGTTAAAACAGTAATTTTGAATCTTTTTGCTAAAATTCTACTTTTTTTACATCTCTGAAAATACTCGGAACATTGAAAATTGTGGACATTAAGCCATTGTGTAGACTCTTATTCATACTTATTTTTGCATACAACAGCGGTTCGTTTTTAGTTTGTCTTACACTCCCAGTGACAATTAGTCTTGTGATTGGAACATGATACAAGAAAAAAAGAAAAATATATCCATCATTGACCCTTTTTTATTTGAGTATGTTATGAAATTGTTTTTCTCTTGTGTGTCTCTCTCTCTCTGTATCAGCCAGTCCTCTTGCAGGGCGTTGCCACTTGAACCCTCCTGCGATACAACACTCTGCCTTTTGCTATTCTGCCTGCTTCTGTAGTTGTTGTTCCCAGCCAGTCCCTTATATCCTGTTCCTATCTTCTTGTTGGTCTTCCTCTGCCTCTTCTGCCCTCCATCATCGATTCCAGGATGTGTTTTTCAAGTGACTCGTGTCATTTGGTGTGGCCAAAATAGTTCAGTTTTAACTTTTTGATAGTTAGTAGTAAAGATCGTGATGAATTACCAATTCGCGTCAAGACTCTTTGTTTGTTACTTTATCAAATGTGTAATGATTGTAAGGAAGAAATAAAATAATACAAAGATTCTGTTGTCAATATAAAATTAAAGAAAGTTTGACTTGTAACTCCAGGGAGTATGATTTGCACAGCTTTCAGAAGGCTAAACTGAATTGCACTTTTTTTTGCAGTTTGTTGAGTGGTCGTCATAGGCTTTGGCAGTGTTGAAGAAATAAAAACTTCTTCCTGGGATAATATGATATCTTTCCCGTATCTGAATAAATTGGCATAACCAAACACAAGTTATCGTAGATTTTTACAGTATCTAAATTTTTGTTGTTGTCTGATTGTGAAGATGCTTGCTTGAAATGAGATTTGCATGATCAGAAAAGTTATCCATAATGGATATGGACCCGCCAGTGTGGAAGTGGTGAACTTTTAACTAAATTGCACTTGTTTTCCTCAAAGGTCCAGGAAGCCAACCCATCCAGCAGCAGAGTGGTCCCCAGCTGGCATCCTCCACAGCACAGGCTGCAGCCATGGGCAACGCCCCCGATGTGGTCATGTCTATACCAGCGTCCAACAAGAAGGACTGGCATGCTCAAGTCACACAAGACTTGAGGAATCACCTTGTGCACAAACTGTAAGTAGCAATAATAATAACTTCATTTATATAGCTCTGTATCTCCACAAAGTGGGCTCAAAGCGCTTTACATTGTATTTTAAGAACTTGCACGCCTCAGTCACACTCAATCGCCTCTCATTCACCATCACAAACATCTACTTAACAATAAGTACCACGCAGAATTGACGATGTCCCATGAAGTGTGAAGAATAACTTCCTCAAGTGACAACATAATATGAACAAGTAAAGTAAATGATTGATAACCCAATAACGTGCATATTTTAAACCTAAATGGTTTGTTCTTAATGTAACTCAAGATTTTCATATTCATATGGAAACATTCATGAACTCATTTTTTCTCGTCTTCCCTCAGCGTGCAAGTGATCTTTCCTACCCCTAATCCAGCAGCCTTGAGGGACAGCAGACTAAAGAACCTTGTGGCTTATGCTAGGAAAGTGGAAGGAGACATGTATGAATCTGCCAACAATAGGGTGAGTGTGACACAGAATTTTGTATCACCTTTCTTGAGCTTGGTTATTTACAAAAAACACTCTTTTTGTACACCTTGTTGAACTGGAGTTCCATCATTACCTACATCTTTATCATCATCTATCAGAAAATTAGTGTGTGAGTAACTCGACAAGTAGTAAGTTTCTATTGTCTGTTGCAGCATTGATGGAATATACTGTGGTAGGTTTTCAATATGATCAAAGATTATGTCACACTAGATTGATTAATTTTTGTATTTTGTCTCTTCAGAGTGACTACTACCATAAGTTGGCAGAAAAGATCTACAAGATTCAGAAGGAGATTGAAGAGAAGCGTTTCCAACGAACAAGAGGTCAGAATACCCCAGGTACCCAAGTGTCAGGGGTGTCCGGACTTCAAGGACTTCAAGGCCAAATCAGACCAACTGCTCAGAGTAAGCTAACCTATCAACCTGCCTTTTTCTTCAAACTTACTTTCTAATTCTACTGTTTGTGGAAAAATAACATGTGAAAATTAAATCTTTATTAATGTAACAAGCACTTTTCAACCTGTGTTTGAGTGTCTTCTCACATTTTCTCATAAAATAAAAGCATTCAATTTTTTCTCACATTTTCATCCTCAGCCACCTTCTGTTTTGTGAATAGATATTGTTGAAACTTGGCTTTAACGGAAACATTCAATTGTCCTCTCTCCAGATGGACCAACATCTGCTCAGACAGGCCTCCCGTTCAATGACATGAACAACTTGCAGATTCCCAACCAGCCACAGATCCCTGGGGGTCAACTCAAGATGAAGTGGAACACCCAGGGCCTGAGAGCAACACCCCCACCGGTACAGATGCCTGGTGCTGCCACTTCCACACCTATCACCATGAATGCAGCTCTAGCAGACTCTCAGCAGCAGTTTGATGCTCTCAAGCGGGGCTTGCCCCAGCAGCAGGGAGTGGGCATGAATCGACTGATGATGCCCAGTGCCACCGCCACGTCTACACATCAGCCCCCTAATCAGCAGCAGCAGCAGCTTCTCCACCAACTCAACTCACAGGCACAAGCAGTTCCGTCTCAGGTAGGCACTTGTGTTTATGGCCTTAGTCATGATAGATATGGCTACTACATTCTCATCTTGAATAGAGTAAAAAGGGGATTGTACATGTCAGAGGTGGCAAAAGGGACTCTATATTTTCTTTGATTTCTGTACTTGACTGACCATTTGTTTGATTTTGTCACAGTGTCATGGTCACGTTTTGTTGAACGTGGTACACTGATTCATTAACTATTTCTGTAGTCCATTAGATTTCAAGGTTAGGGAAGATTTCCCAGTAACAATATTAACAAGAAGATTGTGTGCTTCTGTTGACAGGCATCCAACCAACCAGGTTTGATGTCCACACCTCAGCAGCCAAACTTGCACAACCACTTAAATTCTGGGCTGCCCGGACCCAGCCTAGATCAGAGGTTATCTGGCAAGTCTGAAGCCAACAACTCCACGGTGGGCCTGGACTCTGTGGTGGCCACCAGTGGCATCCATTCTGCTGCGTCAGGAGGGAAGCCTTCTCTTCTACAACAGCTGACCACCAACTCAGCCCCACACATGCCCATCTCCAGACCTGCACAAATGAATGGGCAGGCAGCACCATCGAAGGAATCTAATGTAAGTACATTGTGGCTGGGAAGTCAAGACATACTATAACTTGTTTAAGGTACATGTGCGGTTTTATTCGTTCATTTTTTCTTTCTTGTTTTAAACCAGCAAGAGCTTTTCTTTTGTGCATGCTTAGTTTGCATTATACTCACATTTTTTGCCTACTATCAGGAAAAGCTATCTTTCTTAATCAAAAAGGAAAATATTATGCACATGTTGTATCTGAAATAGTTTGATTGAATGTCCAATATTTGAGAATTCTTTCTCTGTGAGTTTATATGGATTTTTTTCTTTTTCTTTCAGGGTGATCACTCTCAAGGGAAAGACGACATGAAAGTGGACATGGGTAGTTCTGGCAAAGACATTGCAATGTCGGAGGGTCGAGATCAGAATCTGTCTAGTCTCCTGAATGCTGCATCTCCATCCACCTTGTCCCTCACCACTGTTACCCCATCAGTATCAGCCGCAACACCATCATCATCAGCAGTGTCTTCCATCCTGAACTCGGCAATTAAAGTTGAAGTCAAGGCAGAGCCATCAGCTGACCTCAAGCCAGATCTGGACTCCAAAGAGGACAACAAGATGGATGCAGTGAAGATTGAATCTGAAATCAAACCAGAGCCGTCTTCAGTTAAGAATGAGACTGATGTCAGCACTCCCAAAGTGGAAATTGAAGAAAACTCGCAAGCAAGCAACAATGAAGAGAGGACTGTATCATTGGCAGACGCCTCCAACAATGCTACTTCTACAGCAAAACCAAATCTCAGATTGAAGAAAAGTAAGGCTGTAATACAAGAAGTTGCTGATGTCTTACTTAGCCGTAAACTGACTTAAGCGGTGAAATTAACATGTTGGTAAATGTACCCCTCTGATGACTCAGGGTGGTATTCATTTTACAGCTACAAGTACTCTCCAATTAAGTAATATTTTCTTAGTTAATCATCAGGTTTATTTGAAAGGCTACCTTTGATGCCCCACTCGTTGTGTATGAAAGGAAGAAAGACCTGTCCTTCTGAATAGTCTCAATTAAACTAAAGATTATCTTAACTTATTTGTTCTTTCAGTATTCAACCCAGATGAGCTGAGGCAAGCATTGATGCCAACCTTGGAAAAGCTTGTAAAGCAGGATCCTGAATCACTTCCCTTCAGGCAGCCTGTAGACCCAGTCATTCTGAATATCCCAGTAAGTATTGATATCCTTGTATTCAACACTTGAAGTATTTTCATTTTTGAAACCACCAATTTTGAGTAAGTTTGAATTCTTTAATCAGTCCATCATTTTCAAATGATTTGAGCCAGTTTACTAGAATAACTATATAACTGTAAGTCAGTAAACAAAATTATCTATAAGTAAAAAATACTCATGATTTTCACTTTATAATCAGTCTAATTGTGTATTGTGATGTTGAAAGGAATAGTGACGATTTGGGCGAATGGTTCGGTGCCGGCAGTTTTATGATATAACATAATTTGTTGTCCTCCAGGACTACTTTGATATTGTGAAGAAGCCCATGGATATCTCATCAATTCGACGGAAATTGGACTCTGGCATGTATAAAGATCCTTGGGAATATGTGGACGATGTGTGGCTCATGTTTGACAATGCCTGGCTGTACAACAGGAAGACATCGAGGGTCTACAAATATGCATCAAAGGTAAGAAACATGTCTAAAACTCGCAACCTCAGTGCTAATTTGTTCTATTTACACAATGATATAGAACAAAGCAGCACTGATGTGACGAACTGTTGTCCGTTACCTTGTTGTAGTGGTTTTAAGTTCTTCAGAATTTGGTTAAATGTGGGATTGGTTTTTGGCGTAAAGTATGAAGTTGAATTGTGGGTTGGAAATCACTTAGCTTTGGTGCTTATGCTTCTCATGTAGTCTTTTCTTAAAGATTTGCTGAATTTCATTCATACTTTTTTAATTTAGTTTTTCTTGTTTTGGTTTGTTGATTTTTTAAATTGAATATTTTAGTTATTTGAGTCTTAGTCTATGTTAATCTTGTAATCAAACATACTTTTTGTGTCCTCAGCTGGTTGAAGTATTTGAAGGAGAAATTGACAGTGTGATGCAGTCTCTAGGCTACTGCTGTGGTCGCAAATATGTGTTCTGTCCTCAAGTCCTTTGTTGCTATGGCAAGCAGCTGTGCACAATACCTAGAGATTCCATGTACTTCAGTTACCAGAATAGGTAAGGTCGATGTTTGTTTGGAGTCTGGTTATATTTTACCAGGTAGTGTTTTGTATAAACTCTTCCATTTCATATGTCTCAGAGGACAGTTTGGGTAACTCTCTTTTAGTTCTTTCAAGTGAACATTGGCTTACAAAGGTTATGTGTCTTTGAATAATAGAATCAGTTGTGCTCTGTGTTTTGTCTTATAATAATAATAACAATTTATTTGTGCTCGATGGCGCTGTATACATGTACATCACATGGTAAAAGACATACATTACATATAGATTGACATCATGATTTCTAGTGAAGTATCAAGATTTTTCACAATGCTCTGTGAGCTTCAATGTATTTTGTCTGTTATTTCTTTCCTGTATTGTTTTAGTGGAGGATGTTGAATAATACAAAATAGAATAGATCAAGAAAGTAGAAAGACTGGCCTAACATATGGATGATACTTATTTCAGATATGTCTACTGTGAGAAATGCTTCACTGAAATCCAGACTGACGAAGTGGAGCTTGCTGAGGACCCTACACAGCCTCTCACGTAAGTTTTGGCCCAAGTAGAACTAATGGTGGGATTGCATGGTTACTGAAATGTAAAGTAAAGATGGCATTTATATAGCGCTTTTCCTCCGGAGAGCTCAAAGCACTTGACATCTTTTACTCTCCCGACAGGCTACTAACGCATACGACACATAGCACATCACAAACATTGAACACACGTAGAACCAATTGTGGCATTGCATTGTTACTGAAATGTCCCATCATTATAGTTTTTCTCTTATGAATTTTACTTAGGCTCTCATTGTATCCATGTTTAAAAATAAACAGTATCATAATACCTAGATTTTGTAAGTGTTAGCACACACAAAATAAGAAAGAAAAGTTTTGATTGATTTCAGTCATATTGTTTTGTTTACAATAGTGAATGATGCATCATATTTTAAACTTAACTGTAAAGTCTGTGTGTATTATCCTATGCTGATTCGTCTTTGTCTCTTTTACAGGAAGATCAGAAAGGATCAATTTGAACGAGTGAAAAATGATCAACTTGATTATGAACCGTGAGTAGATTTATCTGTTCCTACGTAGAATTATCATCATGTAGATTACTATCAAAGGCAGGCCAATCTTTGTAAGTGGAAGATTTGTTCATCTTTTCTGTGTATTGTCTATACAGGACATAGCATATTGTGTTTACACCACTGAATTAATTTATGGTAAAGTCATAAAAAAAAAAAAGTTAACTAATAAACCAAGTGCAACTACTTGTGTTTTGAAGCCTGTGCTGAATAGATCCTTTAATTGAATTTCTAATTTGTATTATATTACTGTCCTCAGATTTTGTGAATGCTTAGAGTGTGGCAGGAAATGGCATCAGATCTGTGCTTTGTGGTTCGAGTCCATCTGGAGAGAAGGGTAAGTTGGCTAGAAAAGAATGTTTGTTGTTTTTTCAAAACTTTTGCACATTCTACAAATGTAGGCCTTCTGGGTCCTGCATTCTGAAATGATTCTGAAGTTGTCAGATCTAAGAAATTAGTTAGATAGTGTAAAATAAATTGACGTGCACTTTTTAAAATGTACTTACTTTTGTGCAGACAGATGTGTCAGCATATTTTGAAGTTTCAAAATTCACAGCTATGACTAAATTCAGTGTAAGTATCAAGAATACAAACATACATAAAGATCGTCCTTTGTCATTTTTTTGAAAGAAAAGTACTGGTATGTGGCTTTATTTTTGCTATTCTATTAATTCTAGAATCTAGTCTAGGGCAAGTCCAGTTTTGGCCACTGAAACGCCCCTACTGTGTCCCTGAAAAAGGTTTTTGATACTTGGCAGAGGATTTTAAGCTGTGTGAGAATGGCTATCCAGACTTTTAACATGTCAATGGAGTCACTAAAGTATTAACATTGTTCTTTTTTTCAGATGGACGTGCGAATCATGCCACAAGGCTCTTGGAACAAAAAGAAAAGAAAACAAATACGGCTCTAAAAGTGAGTTATTTATTGGGCAAGCAATTGAATGTCCCATGCCTTTCTCATTATGTTTGTTGTCATGATTGAATTTTTTTTTTTTTTAAAGCCCGTTTGCATACGTTCAGATTGACCTTTCTTCTCATTGGATACGAAATCTCAAGGTGATCCGTTCAGGGACTTTCTCGTACGGTGGGTTTGAAGGTTTTGTGTATCCCACGAATTAGATGGCGCAAGCAGGGAACAATTTTTGGACGTTTTTTTTCTTCGCCCGAGTGGGATTGCTAAATCATAGCAAGTGACTTCATCCCTCTGAGTGTTGAATACAGCCTTCAGCATTTTACTGTTAGTTCCATTGGTTTAGTAGTATTCAAATGTTTACCCTTGAATGCTAGTTACGTTGTCTTAGGTAGATCTTCTGACATGAAGAAGGGATACTTGGCTGATTTTGATTAATTGTTGTAGTAAAGTGAGTTCTGTCAGGAACTGGTTCATTTATTTGAATCGCATGAATTAAATATATTGTACTTTGTCTGTTCCAGAGCTGCCCACAACCAAACTGAGTTGTTATCTTGAAAACCGAGTGAATGACTTTCTCAGAAAGAAGGACAGTCTGGTTTCTGGTGAAGTGACAATACGTGTACTTTCCAGTTATGACAAAATGACAGAAGTCAAGCCACTGATGAAGAAGAGGTGAGGTGTTCGTATGGTTATAGCTAATGACACTTATGTATGCAATAACAAATCTATCAGTTTTCCTTGTCTTATCTTTATTTTTTTAGCACCCATCCTTTTAGACATAGATGGACATGTTACATGTGTTATCGTTTTTCTATCTCAAATACAATTTAGCTGTGTCTATGTAGTATTTGGTATTATTACTTAAAATCTTAATCATGCGTGAGAGGATTTTTTCTGTGTTTCTTGCTATAATTTGTCACGTATGTCTTTTACCATGTGATGTACATGTATACAGCGCCATCAAGCACTTTTATGTGGATTTTAGGCGCTTTACAAATAAATATAATTATTATAACGGAAATTGTTTCTCTATCTCGTTTCAGGTTTGGCGATGATGTACTAGACTCTTATCCTTACCGAGCCAAGGCCATGTTTGCCTTTGAAGAAATTGACGGTGTTGATGTTTGCTTCTTTGGCATGCATGTCCAAGAGTACGGATCTTCTTGTCCAGCCCCCAACACAAGGTACAGCAGCTCGCCATATTTAATTTATCATGCATACAATTCAGACTTCATCCATTGATGTACAGAACCGTTTGTACTTTTGTTGTTTCTGCAAAGGCCTTTAAACTCATTTTTGATGTGGGGTTCTGTCAGCTGATGTCTTTAGTAATTGGTAATAAATGTCACAACTTCAATATAATTTGTTTCCTACCACTGGGCTATTCCATGTACTTCTAAAAGGGTGATATTATGTGTGCATTATACTTCAAAATAAAATAAAATGATTCTTTAGATTATTTTCCTATTGAGTGTAAATTGGTTTCACAGTTTTTCGATTGTCTTTACATGTTTTTTCTACCTCTGTGTTCCCCAGGAGAGTGTACATCTCGTACCTGGACAGCGTGTACTTCTTCAGGCCACGAATGCTTCGGACAGCCGTGTACCATGAGATCCTGATCGGCTACCTGGAGTATGCCAAGAACCTGGGCTACACCACGGCTCACATCTGGGCCTGTCCCCCCAGTGAGGGAGACGACTACATCTTCCACTGTCACCCGCCAGAGCAGAAGATACCAAAGCCCAAGAGACTGCAGGAGTGGTACAAGAAGATGCTAGACAAAGCCATCATTGAGAGAGTGGTTGTAGACTACAAGGTACGGATGCACTCAATTGTTGAGATGAGATACACTTTATTGATCCAATCATGGAAATGTGGTATGAGCCGTTTGTTTGCAATACAATACATGACACTGTCTTGTTTTGTTTTACCTCGGGTTTACATATGGTATGGAGTAGTAGCTATCATAACCCATTTATACTTTAAAGCTTTAATAGAATAGATCTCTAAGTTTGTAAATTGGCTATTTGTAGAAATAAGTTACTGCAGCATTATAAGACAGGAACCTGAGAGTTGGATCTGAGCATCCGTCATTGAGAATGAAGCAGCAGCAGACATGTTGGGTTTTACACAGCATTTAAAAAATGTTAACCTTTTTTTTTCTCTTCCCTTTCCTCAGGACATTTGCAAAGACTTCCTTGACAGTGGCTACACCAGTGCCAAAGACATTGCCTACTTTGATGGTGATTTCTGGCCCAACCTTATAGAAGAGAGCATCAAGGAGTTGGAGCAGGAGGAAGAGGAGAAGAGACGCAAGGAAGAGGCTGAGGCAGCTGCTGCAGAGGCTGAAGCCCTCGACACAGTAGAAGAGACCACGGAAGCGGTAGGGGTAATTGAAACAATCTTTTCTTCCTTCTTTATTTAACATTACAAATTGTGGTTCCATTTTGCGTCATCTTGTTTTCAATTCAATGATTCATGGACAAGGATGTCTCTCCTTCTAAGGGAAACTGAAAGCAGGCTGGCCAACTTAATGATCATGGATTTCTGTTGTGCATGCTTGGCATAAGATACTAGAAACAGTGATACTATTGCATCCTTTCAAAAGAAAATTAAAAACAGAATATTTTAAGAAAGTCTTCTATTGAAGAAAAACAGTATCTAGATTCACCTCTTAAATTATGTCTGTGTGATAGTGATAGCTTTTACGTCAGAAGTATTTTGATAGACAATTTATTATTAACACACACGTTTGATTTTCACAGCTCATGTTATTTGCTTCTATCTGCTTCATGTACATTTCCATGATTCCTTTCTTTGCAGGATGTTTCTGGCAAGAAGAAGGGAGAGAAGAAAGGCCAGAGGAACAAGAAAGCAAACAAAAGTAAAGGTAGTGCTAGAAAGAACAACAGGAAGACCAACCTACCCCAGGGTACCAATGATTTGGCAGCAAAGCTTTTCAGCCATATGGAGAAGCATAAAGAGGTAAGAGCTCTTAATTTCTCTATAGAAATTAGTTCTGTTGACCATAGTTTAGTCATCAGAGACTTGTTTGTCATTTCATTATCATTCATGCTTTCACTTAGAAGAACAGTTTTCAATCTTCATCCTACATGATATGGAATTAAATTATTATTATTATTTTTCGAAAAAACAATTATTTTTGTGTTGTAGACTTGGAACAATGCTCAATGGTTGTAACATGATAATTCAAATGTTGTTTTTCCACTGTCCCCATCAGGTGTTCTTTGTGATCAGACTTCACAACCAGCAGATTGCTGCCTCCTTGCCCCCCATCACCGAGCCAGACCCAGCCATGAGCTGTGAGTTGATGGACGGAAGGGATGCATTCCTCACAACGGCCAGGGAGAAGCACTACGAGTTCTCCTCACTGCGCAGAGCCAAGCTGTCCACCATGGCTCTGCTGTACGAGCTACACAACCAAGGAAAGGATGCCTTTGTCTACACATGCAACAGTTGCAAGGCAGCCGTGGAAACCAGATACCACTGCTCCGTTTGTGATGTGAGTTATAGATCTAGCTGTTCGTGGTTCTATTTTACATGTTATGAACTTAAATTTTCTTTGTCAAAGGAACAGTGGTCTATTTTTTTTGGATGGTAAACAAATTTGACACATTTGCTGTCTGTCGTCTTCTCTTTTCATGCTGTTCTCATGGTCAATTTGACTGAATTATTTCTTTATCTTCTTTCTCATTTTTTTACTTACTGGCACACGCACATGTCTGTAAATGCCAAGCGCCATGTTCAACCAGAAATTATCCATAACATTCTTTGAAATTTAATTATGCCCTCTGTATTACATCATGTACTGATCTGACTTGTAAAGACAAAAGCTAACAATTGTTGTATTGTTTTGTGTGTCTGCAGGACTTTGACCTGTGTGTGTCCTGCTACAAGAAAGAGCCCCATCAGCACGACATGACCAGGCTTGGCTTTGGCCTGGACGACATTGCCAGCTCGGGTCAAGAGGAGAACCCCCAGGAATCTCGCAGGAGGTCCATCCAGCGCTGCATCACGTCCCTCGTCCACGCTTGCCAGTGCCGCGACGCCAACTGCAGGGTGAACACTTGCCACAAGCTGAAGCGGGTGGTTGCCCACACCATGAGCTGCAAGCGCAAGACCAACGGGTGCCAGATCTGCAAGCAGCTCATTGCACTGTGCTGCTACCACGCCAAGCATTGCACAGAGACCAAGTGCCAGGTGCCGTTCTGTCCACAACTGAAGCACAAGCTGAGGCAGAAGCAGTTGATGACCACATATCACCAAGCCAAGATGTTGCGTCGACGAGTGGCCATCATGACGGGCAACACTGGCAGTGCCCCCAGCGTTCCGGCCACCAACAATGGACCCGCCAACCCTCCCAGCTCACAGGAAGCGTCTCCTGTGTCTTCCACCTCACAGACTACTACGACACCTTACAATGCCGGTGGTGGCGGCAAGCTGCCTACTGGACCCCCCCACGCCGCCTTGATGGCAGCCAAGGAAGCTCAGAACCAGGCCGAGGCCCAGAGAGCAATGGGTGTGCCGGCCATCAACTCTATAGGGAAAGGTGGCAAGCCTGGCATGCAGACGGGAGGGCCTATCCGGCCTCCAGGTGCCCCTCCAATTGTGCCTCCCAGCGGTGGCAAACCCATGGGTGGGACTCAGCGCGCACAATGGCCGCCCCCCTCCTACCCCACCAGTCAACAACAGCAACAGCAACAGCAACAGCAGCCACCCCAGCACCAAGCCCCCAGGCCACCCATGGGGCGTGGGGCTGCCATGGCCACACACCCACAGCCTGGACCCAACATGGGGCCCAACCCAGCTGGCACTGCTGCCAGCACCGGATCTACTCCTGTTCATACCATGCTGCAAGCTTTCAAAAACCAGAATTTGTCACATAGTGAATGGATTACACTGCTTCGGAAAAATCCCCAACTCATGGCTCAGGTGCTCAAGCTAAAAAATCAGAAACAACAGCAGCAGCAGCAGCAGCAACAACAACAACAGCAGCCGCAACAACAACAACAACAACAACAACAACAGCCCCAACAGCAGCAACAAATGCATGGCATGCCTAACATGGGTCAGCCAATGCCTCAACAATCTGGCGGTCAAATGCAGCAGCAGCAGCAACAACAACAGCAACAGCAACAACAGGTGCAGCAGCAGCAGCAGCAAATTCGCCAGATGATGCAACAACAGCAGTACAGACAGCAACACATGCAGCAACAACAACAACAACAGCAGCAGCAACAGCAGAGTTCCCAGATGAATCAGTTTGCCCCACCTCAGCAACCGTTTGTCCAACGTCAGCGCATGAACTTCCCCAGCCAGCAGTCGTTCCAGGGTGAAATGTTCCCTCAACAGCACAGCATGATGCCTGGCCACCGGGCACCCATGAGTCCGCAGCAGTTCTTGCTGGCCCAGCAGGCCACACCCTCCCCCCAACAGATGCTGAACCAGGTGCGGTCCCCGCCAGCCTCGTCAGCAGGTTTACCACAGACGGTGCGCTCGCCCCAGCCCAGTCCTTCACCCCGCCAGCAGCCTATCCCCTCCCCCCGCCAGCTGCAACAGTCGCCCCACCACAACATGGTGAACAACCAGTCGCCACTACACAGCATGGTGGCTCAGCAGGACACGGGCCAGCTGAACAACGAGCACGTCATGCTGCCCTCCTTCCCCACTCACAATCCCATGTCTCAGCTACAGAACTCTGATGTGATCTTAGGCCAACAGGACACTGAGGTGACCCCCCTCACACCCCAAGACCAGTTGGCAAACTTTGTGAACCAGATGCCGTAGGCCAACTAACCCAACATTCTTCTAGTAATTTATACATTTTGGTTGATGTACAGCAGGAGCGGTAATGAAGAGATTCTCAGTTATGAACAAATTGTGATCCAATTATTCATGTTTCCAGAGTTGTTTTTATATTTTTTACAATGAAGTGTCACAGATCAATTCATTGTCCGTTCAGACTTTTGTTGTAAATTGTTTGAAAAATGGGATAGGGAAATGGTGCATTATGTTTGTAAATAAGCTTATAAATAATCTTGTACAGATGTTCAACGAAAATGAGAATTGTTAAATGACAGACTTATGATGAGACTTAAGATGCATGATTTTTTTCTCTCTCCAAATCACTGTGTGAACTCACATTGATGTGTAATGATTTCATCAACTCGAAACAAAAAAGTATTAGGGATGAGGGATGTACTTAAAAGTAGCATTTTGTTGACTAGATTTTTTGAAAACTTGCAAGGTATTGAAATGTTATGAGGATAATCAGATCCAGAGGGTTGGAAGACATCGGTAGTTGATCTATTCTTGTCTGTCTGATTCATTCTGTTATGGAATATTTGCTTGTACTAATTCTGGGGGCTCTAAAGAACAAATTTGATCACCGATTCTGGCAGCTTGTGACTCGTTAAAACAAATTTACTCTTTGTTCTGATTCTAAAAGAATGGCTTCAAAACTTTGGGTCTTCTCAATTTCTGGACAGTGGCCCAATAATGATAATGACTCTGAACATGTTCAAATGTTCTGTTTGTGAACTCTACCTCCCCACCTTGTGAAGTGACTAGACCCTGTGGTCATCTAAAGGCTGTCTTGTTTCTTCAAGTGGCTGTCGATGCACAGAGATAACTAGATGTCAGAGCAAACAGCTGAGAGATACTTGACCGTGATGGTGGCATGGATCAATGAAGGCACAAGGTGCATTTTCTTCCCCCCCCAAGAAAACACCTTGCTATGCTACGTGTCCATGAGAAGACATGATGATCTTTTGTCACCTATCATCAGAGAAAGCAGAATAGGGGTTCTCATGTCAGTGACTCTTGACCTTTTTCCCCCCTTTTCAAATTATCAAATCTATTTATAAATTTTACCACACATTCTGCTGACCAATGACAACTAATGCACCGTAGCTGAAACCATTCCATTTATGTTTTCATAAGCATGTCTATTTTTATTTTTTCACATCTTCCCTTGTGTCATACTTTGGTCTATTTGTGCCATACAAAGGTGAAATAGACCTGAACCTTACTTGAAGTGGTAAAGATTTGTTTTGTCAAAGGATAAGATCACTGATCATGAGTCAACCTCTTCTGGTGGAGTACTTCTCTTATCCTTCTCTAGGGATTTTTTTTCTTTCTATTCTTCTACCATAGTAGTACTGATGAAGCTAGCAGTAGGGAAGGATGGTTGCCTTTCATAACCTCCCGCCTACAATAATTGTGTACTGTATTCTGTTCTTGTTGTGACTTTCTAGTTTGCTCAAAGTGCTACTCCCAATAATTGTCTGCCCCTCCCAGGCAGACTTGTGTGTGCTTTGTGATTGTATGATAACTGAACTGGTCATCCTGTGGAGAAATGTCTTCTCAACCTTGTGGAACACATGCCTGAACTAAGTGTCACTACTAAGTCTACGATGTCTAGGACATGTACAAATTATAGCATCCTGTCAGTCAGGGCAGCAGCTGTGTGTTCCACAGGGTGAGAAATCCGTCCACATGCTGCCGAATCTCTCAAGCCTATGCACGCATCATGAGTGTAAAAGTTTTCTCAACTTTTGATACTTTTGCATAATTTTGAGAGCTCTTTAATATTTTGTATCATTCTGTTGTTGTTAGTGTGTGTGCATGAGTGTACTGTTTTTGTGTCTGAACCATTTTTTACTGGAACTTGTGGAACAATGCATCATTTGGGCTAGGGGGTTGTTGGTGGGGTGTTGAGGGTGGAATTCCATGGAAAGCAAAGTGTGCAGGGGACAATGTGTACAAAGTGAGGACTGTCCCTGTTCACAAGTTGTGCAATGTAATCATCGTGCATAATACTGGCCCTACCGAGTGTCTGTTCCTTGTCTTCAAGTGATCTCATCTCCAAACAGCTAGTGTGTCATATAGAGCTCTCTTTTTGCCAAATTCTAGTTTGTGTTCATAGTGAAGGATATCTCTGATTGTTCTGTACATAGACTACTCCTTCCTTCTTGCTTATTTTTACACCCTGTGCTGTACATAGATTTTAAAGAGCAAATCTATCCTGCCAGCCAGGTGCGAGAATGCTCTCTTGAGTATTTATTGCTGTGTGGGGAGTGGAGAGAACCTTTCTACCAAAAGACTAAATCAGCATTTTCCTATCACTGGTTGGAGTGATGAGTGCAAGGGCTGTGTGCGTCAGGAACACATTCAAAGTGTTGTTGGCATTTACAAGGATTCATGGCAATCAACACTCATTCTGATATGTCTGCGATACCATTGATTCAATCACAACTTATTCATGAGGCCTCATGAACCATGTAAATAAAAACTGATGAAATGTGACTGCTGCTTTGTACCTGGTTTCTCTTTGCTTGCTGTGTATGGGATGTGTGTTTGATTTGTGTTGGTGGTGTGAGTGAATATGAGAAAATGCTTTAGCAACTTGGTGAAACTATGCACTTACTAACTACATGTACTCACACTCAAATAATTCTGAGCATACATTTTTAACAATGAAAATTAACACTTGCCACGCATTTCCATGATGGGCTGATTGTGGTGACCAATTCAAGTGTATTACTGTTGGTAATGGTACATGTACTAGTACTACACTATGCACACGTCATGCAAAACTAGTTTCATGTCTAGGCTAATACATCCTCCTAAAGTGTATTATCTCTGTGTTAAAAGAACTTGGAACATGAAACTGTTGTTAGAAATGTTAGTCTCGACCCACACGCACTAGCAAGCAGCACTAGCTAGTTGTGTAGTAAAGGAAAATAAGAATGCCCAGAAAGTGAAAGGGTGTCTAGAAAGACCCCCCCAAAAAAGGTCCTGGGTTCGATCCCTGGTCGTGCCGACTTGATTTGGATTTGAGAGTGTTTTCTTATCCACCACCATGTGTACTCTTGGAAAAAGCACTTTACTATTACTAGTACTAGGACAGGGAGAAAGTTGGAAAGAATTAGCTATCGGGTAGAGCTTTAGAGGTAATTCAAGAATTAGTATTAGTACTAGTACTTACCAGATTACAATATGTAGTTTTCCGTATCACTATCAGTATCAGTGGACAAAAAAAAAAAAAATTATCACATGGAAAAAAGATTCTATATAAATATACGACAAACCGGAAAAAGATAATTGATGTGTTTTTAAAAGGTTGGACTGGAAGATTCTCTAGACGATGTCACCTTGTCATCACACAATTTAAGTTCAATTGTTCACAAAGTGTTATAACGCAGTGCTTATTCGTCATACCGTATGACGAATAAGTAGTAGTAGGCCCTTGTCCGTCATTCGATGAGATCAGTTTGGTAAGGAAGGGATTGGGGATTTTCCCCTAGAGAGTTTTGACCAGTCCTCCTATGTTGACACTTAGGATGCCCCAAGTAGGGGTGTCAGGTCAAACTTCACAGGCAAGTTACATCATACACTTATATCAACAGTAGGCCCTAGGAGTCAACGAAAGAGGAACTTTGATAACCGCGTCCATTTTGGTGCAGTATTATTGACGGAGGAGATATGCTTTGAAGTTTGCCTCTTATTTAATTTATATAGATAACCTACCAACTTCAGTCATCATAGTCGTACACAAGTCAGGCAGAATCCATGCAGACTCTGACCCAGTGGTTTATATTTTATTTCAAATACATACGCCAGTTTTTAATCCAAATGTGCTAATCTAGGTCTACATCTACAACAATAATCACACACATGCACACATGTTCAAAATCAAGTTTGAAGCATCCATGCAGGTGACATTTTCAAATAACAATCCATCTACATTTATGTTCAAGTTGAAGGGAAAGACTGGTGAACAAAGTCGACGCTCTGTTCTTCGAATGCACTTGGTTTGTGCTTTGATTTTGGCGCGTTTACTTTTACGCATATTATTATTATTATTATTATTATTATTATTATTATTATTATTATTATACTTATACTTAGGCCTACATGTACTAAACACTAATATTAATATTACTATTATTACTATGTTGAATGGAGTTATAGGCCTACATGTACTTGAAACTTCAAAACTAAACACTAATATTAATATTCCTATGTTGAATGGAGTTATAGGCCTAAATGTACTTGAAACTTCAAAACTAAACACTAATATTAATATTACTATGTTGAATGGAGTTATAGGCCTACATGTACTTGAAACTTCAAAACTAAACACTAATATTAATATTACTATGT